>JAXIVJ010003770.1:0-90140 GCA_036785665.1 Chirona hameri
TTTGTTTTTTTTTTCTTCCGAAACAAAATATTATTTTTATTTTTGGGGGTCAAAAGCACAAAATTTCAAAAATCAGAGGCCGTTTTGAAGAAAATGCAATTTCCTTATTTTGACGTTTTTTATTTGCAATTGCTTCAAACTCTATTTTCTACGATTTGTCAGACATTTATCGTTTTTCCACCCATAAATGGAATGGCATGCGTCATTACCCGCGAGTACTGGGTATATTTCAATAACGCGTCTTACTGGGGTATATTTCATAACGCGAGTTACTGGGGTATATTTCATACGCGACTTACTGGGGTATATTCATAAACGCGAGTTACTGGGGTATATTTCCATAACGCGACTTACTGTGTATATTTCATAACGCGACTCCTGGGGTATATTTCATACGCGACTTACTGGGGTATTTTCATAACGCGGTTACTGGGTATATTTCATAACGGCAGTTACTGGTGGTATATTTCATAACGCGACTTCCCACTGGGGTATATTTCATAACGCGACTTACTGGGGTATATTTCATAACGCGACTTACTGGGTATATTCATAACGCGAGTTACTGGGTATATTTCATAACGCGACTACTGGGGTATATTTCATAACGCGACTTACTGGGGTATATTTCAAAACGCGACTACTGGGGTATATTTCAACAACGCGACTTACTGGGGTATTTCATAACGCGACTTACAATGGGGTAATTTCATAACGCGAGTTACTGGGGTATATTTCATAACGCGAGTTACTGGGTATATTTCATAACGCAACTTACTGGGGTATATTTCATAACCGACTTACTGGGGTATATTTCATAACGCGAGTTACTGGGGTATATTACATAACGCGCCTTACTGGGGTATATTTCATACGCGACTTACTGGGGTATATTTCATAACGCGGACTACTGGGTATATTTCATAACGCGACTTACTGGGGTATATTTCATACGCGACTTACTGGGGTATATTTCATAACGGCAGGTTACTGGGGTATATTTCATAACGCGACTTACTGGGGTATAATTCATAACGCGAGTTACTGGGGTATATTACATAACGCGACTTACTGGGGTATATTTCAAAACGCGAGTACTGGGTATATTTCATAACGCGACTTACTGGGGTATATTTCATAACGCGACCTTACTGGGGTATATTTTCATAACGCGAGTTACTGGGGTATATTTCCTAACGCGACATACATGGGGTATATTTCATAACGCGACTTACTGGGTATATTCATAACGCGACTTACTGGGGTATATTTCATAACGCGACTTACTGGGGTGATATTTCATAACGCGACTTACTGGGGTATATTTCATAACGCGAGTTACTGGGTATATTACATACGCGAGATTACTGGGGTATATTTCATACGCGACTTACTGGGGTATATTTCATAACGCGACTAACTGGGGTATATTATAACGCGAGTTACTGGGGTATATTTCATAACGCGAGTTACTGGGGTATATTCATATCGCGAGTTACTGGGGTATATTCATAACGCGACTTACTGGGGTATATTTCCTAACGCGACTTACTGGGGTATAATTCATAACGCCGACTTCTGGGGTATATTCATAACGCGAGTTTACTGGGGTATATTTCATAACGCGAGTTACTGGGTATATTTCATAACGCGAGGTTACTGTGGTATATTTCATAACGCGACTTACTGGGTATATTTCATAACGCGAGTTACTGGGGTATATTTCATAACGCGACTTACTGGGGTATATTTCATAACGCGACTTACTGGGGTATATTTCATACGCGAGTTACTGGGGTATATTTCATAACGCGACTTTACTGGGTATATTTCATAACGCGACTTACTGGGGTATATTTCATAACGCGACTTACTGGGTTGTATATTTCATAACGCGAGCTTACTGGGTAATTTCATAACGGCGACTTACTGGGGTATATTTCATAACGCGACTTACTGGGTTATATTTCATAACGCGACTTACTGGGGTATATTTCATACGCGACTTACTGGGGTATATTTCATAACGCGAGTTACTGGGTAATATTTCATAACGCGACTTACTGGGTATATTTCATAACGCGACTTACTGGGGTATATTTCATAACGCGAGTTACTGGGGGTAATATTTCATAACGCGAGTTACGGGGTATATTATACGCGACTTCTGGGTATATTTCATAACGCGAGTTACTGGGGTATATTTCATAACGCGAGTTACTGGGGTATATTTCATAACGCGACGTTACTGGGGTATATTTCATAACGCGAGTTACTGGGGTATATTTCCATAACGCGACATACTGGGGTATATTTCATAACGCGAGTTACTGGGGTATATTCATAACGCGACTTACTGGGGTATATTTCATAACGCGACTTACTGGGGTATATTTCATCAACGCGAGTTACTGGGTATATTTCATAACGCGACTTACTGGGTATATTCATAACGCGACTTACTGGGGTATATTTCATACGCGACTTACTGGGGTATATTGCATAAGCGAGTTACTGGGGTATTATTCATAACGCGACTTACTGGGGTATATTTCATAACGCGACTTACTGGGGTATATTTCATAACGCGACTTCGGGTATATTCATACGCGACTTACTGGGTATTTCATAACGCGAGTTACTGGGGTATATTTCATAACGCGACTTACTGGGGTATATTTCATACGCGACTTACTGGGGTATATTTCAATAACGCGAGTTACTGGGGTATATTTCATAGGCGAGTTACTGGGGTATATTTCATAACGCGAGTTACTGGGGTATATTTCATAACGCGGTTACTGGGTATATTTCATAACGCGAGTTACTGGGTATATTTCATAACGCGACTTACTGGGGTATATTTCATAACGCGAGTTACTGGGGTATATTTCATAACGCGAGTTACTGGGGTATATTTCATAACGCGACTTACTGGGGTATATTTCATAACGCGAGTTACTGGGGTATATTTCATAACGCGAGTTACTGGGGTATATTTCATAACGCGACTTACTGGGGTATATTTCATAACGCGACTTACTGGGTATATTTCATAACGCGAGTTCTGGGGTATATTTCATAACGCGACTTACTGGGGTATATTTCATAACGCGACTTACTGGGGTATATTTCATAACGCGAGTTACTGGGGTATATTTCATTACGCGACTTACTGGGTATATTTCATAACGCGACTTACTGGGTATATTTCATAACGCGACTTACTGGGGTATATTTCATAACGCGACTTACTGGGGTATATTTCATAACGCGACTTACTGGGGTATATTTTCATAACGCGACTTACTGGGGTAGTATTTCATAACGCGACTTACTGGGGTATATTTCATAACGCGACTTACTGGGGTATATTTCATAACGCGACTTACTGGGGTATTTTCATAACGCGAGTTACTGGGGTATATTTCATAACGCCGACTTACTGGGGTATATTTCATAACGCGACTTACTGGGTATATTTCATAACGTGACTTACTGGGTATATTCATAACGCGACTTACTGGGGTATATTTCATAACGCGACTTACTGGGTATATTCATAACGCGACTTACTGGGGTATATATCATAACGCGAGTTACTGGGTATATTTCATAACGCGACTTACTGGGTATATTTCATAACGCGACTTACTGGGTATATTTCATAACGCGACTTACTGGGTATATTTCATAACGCGACTTACTGGGTGGGGGGGGGGGGGGCTATACCCCCCCCCCCCCCCACCCCCTCCCCCTGCAGTGCGCTGGTTAACCCGTGAGTTACTGGGGTATATTTCATAACGCGACTTACTGGGTGGGGGGGGGGGGGGGGCTATACCCCACCCCCTCCCCCCTGCAGGGCGCTGGTTAACCCGCGAGTTACTGGGTATATTTCATAACGCGACTTACTGGGTGGGGGGGGGGGGGGGCTATACCCCCCCCCCCCACCCCCTCCCCCCTGCAGTGCGCTGGTTTAACCCGCGAGTTTACTGGGGTATATTTCATAACGCGACTTACTGGGTGGGGGGGGGGGCTATACCCCCCACCCCCTCCCCCCTGCAGTGCGCTGGTTAACCCGCGAGTTACTGGGGTATATTTCATAACGCGACTTACTGGGTGGGGGGGGGGGGGGGGGGGGGCTATACCCCCACCCCCTCCCCCCTGCAGTGCGCTGGTTAACCCGCGAGTTACTGGGTATATTTCATAACGCGACTTACTGGGTGGGGGGGGGGGGGGGGGCTATACCCCCACCCCCTCCCCCTGCAGTGCGCTGGTTAACCCGCGAGTTACTGGGGTATAGTTCATAACGCGACTTACTGGGTGGGGGGGGGGGGGCTATACCCCCACCCCCTCCCCCCTGCAGTTGCGCTGGTTAACCCGCGAGTTTACTGGGGTATATTTCATAACGCGACTTACTGGGTGGGGGGGGGGGGGGGGGGGGTGGGGGGGGGGGGGGGGGGGGGGGGCTATACCCCCCACCCCCTCCCCCCTGCAGTGCGCTGGTTAACCCGCGAGTTACTGGGGTATATTTCATAACGCGACTTTACTGGGTGGGGGTGGGGGGGGGGCTATACCCCCCCCCCCCACCCCCTCCCCCCTGCAGTGCGCTGGTTAACCCGCGAGTTACTGGGTATATTTCATAACGCGACTTACTGGGTGGGGGGGGGGGGGGGCTATACCCCCCCACCCCCTCCCCCATGCAGTGCGCTGGTTAACCCGCGAGTTACTGGGGTATATTTCATAACGCGACTTACTGGGTGGGGGGGCTATACCCCCCCCACCCCCTCCCCCCTGCAGTGCGCTGGTTAACCCGCGAGTTACTGGGGTATATTTCATAACGCGACTTACTGGGTGGGGGGGGGGGGGGGTGGGGGAGGCTATACCCCCCACCCCCTCCACCCTGCAGTGCGCTGGTTAACCCGCGAGTTACTGGGGTATATTTCATAACGCGACTTACTGGGTGGGGGGGGCTATACCCCCCCCCCCCCACCCCCTCCCCCTGCAGTGCGCTGGTTAACCCGCGAGTTACTGGGGTATATTCATACGCGACTTACTGGGTGGGGGGGGCTATACCCCCCACCCCCCTCCCCCTGCAGTGCGCTGGTTAACCCGCGAGTTACTGGGTATATTTCATAACGCGACTTACTGGGTGGGGGGCTATACCCCCCCCCCCCTCCCCCTGCAGTGCGCTGTTAACCCGCGAGTTACTGGGTATATTTCATAACGCGACTTACTGGGTGGGGGGGGGGGGGGCTATTTTTTGTCCCCCCCCCCCCCTCGGATCTCCGTAACTACTGGACCGAATGTAAAGATTCAAACGGCATTCGATAGCACTGGGAAATTTATCGAGGGTTAACATAATATTGTTGACCTCGGGTCATCGATGACGTCACAGGTCAGGTCAAGTACAAAACGTTTGACCGTGTCAAAAGGTCTCGATGGATGGAATTGTCGCGCAAAAATTGCGATATTAAACGCATAAGCTGTCGATAAATCGGTATGATTCGTGTGTCTGACACTTCTAATACCTTTCTAACCTGTTTATGACCTTGGTCAGGTCAAGGTCATTTGAGGTCAAGAGGTCAAACTGAAGATTACGGTCATTAGGCGTTGTAACACATGTTTATGGGTTTGTTTTCGTCTAGAACGCGAAAAATGACCTTAGAACATTGTTTGTTCCATATAAATAGAAGTAAAAAGCAAAAATGGAAATGCGTTTTTTATGCATAGTAATGCTGTGAGAGGTGGTCGATTTTTATCATTTATAGGTCATAACTCAGTCATGTTGAAGATATCGACTTCAAATTAGTACACATATTCACCGCACACGTCTCGATCACATATATTCCGGTTTTTGGATAATTGTGATTTTTTCTTGAAAATTAGTAAAAAAAATGTATTTGGATTCTCAAAATTTTGACTTTAAAAAACTCAAAAATCTGAGATAGCAGTTTGATAGCCTGGTCTATTGTCATTAATTTGATTTAAAACAATTTAGTTTATCTCAAACATCGTACCTTCGACAACGTTTTCCGAAAACCATTATTTTGCAACAAAAACCGAAGAACGTGACGTCACTCTGACGTCGTTCCCGGTTGATCTATCATAATCTCATATGTTTTCTTTTGTCAACATGTGTAGAATTGATGTGAGAGAAAGTACTGCAAGTTTGGTGACTATACCTGTGCTCGTTTAGGAGTTATTGCAAAATAACGGGAGGAGGGGCAAAAAATAGCCCCCCAGTAACTCGCGAGTTAAAACGTCATGATCTCCCAAAATACTTTATCAATTGCATTGGAATTTGGTGAAAGGAATTGATGCAACATAAGGTACTGAAAGTTATACGTTGATATCTATCATAGTTTTTAAGTTATTAAGAAATTCCGGGAGGGGGCAGATTCTGCCCCCCCCCCCCCCGCCCCCAGCGGGGCGCAGGTTATGTGTCACCGGGGCTGCTTGAATTGAATCAGGTGCGCTGTTTTGTCTATCATTGAAAGAAAGGGATACATACAAACTTCAAATTCAATCACTCGAGGAAAAAACTTCCGTTTTCATGAAGTTTTCACCTAATATCATTGTTTTTCACGTTCAGTGCAGGGAACGCGCGGGGGCATACTTGTTTTGAATGCCCTTCTCAGATTCCTGTGGGGGGGGGGGCATTTGGTTTATTTGCTCTCATCGCCACCAGAGTTATACTCCACTGGCAGCCGAAGTCAAAAAGATAAAAGACATGAAACACAACACATATATCACAGCCTAAAGTCGTTCTAAAAGTAGAAGATGAATGACATGATGAACGAAGTGATGATGACTATACGGTTAAAACGTACCTGATCACGAGAGCTCTAAAAACGCCAAAACTGTCATGAAGATATCTACGATCAAATGACTGGCCAAGAAAACATTCATGGCTTTAGAGATCCTGCAGAACATCCCTGATTCGATAGTTCTGACTCGAGCTGGCGTCTATCGCACGGCGAACAGGGTGAGGGTGCGGGTCGATCGAGGTGGCACGTGCAGAGGAAAAGAGTCTAGCAGAACCTGAGAGTCCACTCTCCCCCGCAGAATGTTCCTCAGGAAGAGCATGTCATGCTGCACTCTGCGTTGTGCTAAAGATGGAGTTTTGAAATGGAACAGAAGGCTACCATAAGAAAGATAATTCATTTGTCCGGAGGAAGTGTGAACTAGCAGCCAAATGAGGAACTTGTGCTGCACTCGATCGACCCGCACCTTGTGGGAGTTGGCCGCCCCAGCCCAGACCACGCTGCAATATGATAAAATCGATCGCACATTCGGAAAGTACGCAGCCAGTACTGCGCTTCGGTTGAATTTTGACTTGCTGGTACCTACTTGGAAAGAGCGGATAAGGAGGCCGAGTGCCCGGTTGACCCTGCTGACAGTATCCGATACATGTGAGGCGAAAGTTAATTTGATGTCCAGCGTTACACCCAGGTCCCTGATCTTACTCACATGTTTCAGCTCGGTACCAGCCATAAAATACTTGGTCTGGACGGGTGCACTCCTGAGAGTCATCGTAAACTATTTGCATTTTGCAGGGTTGAGAGCCAGTCCCCACCTGACGGACCACGCTGCCAGATGGCTAAGATCCCTCTGCTGTAATAACAGTCCGTCGGATGGAGTGGTGATTTTACGGAAAACTTTGACATCATCGGCATACAGAAGGCAGCCGGATTCCATTTGGCACGGTAGATCGTTAATAAACATCGAAAAGAGAAGGAGAGACAAAAGTGATCCTTCTGGAACACCGGAGATAACCGGTTGCCAGTCGGAGGTTTTTCCGTTGACGATAACTCTCTGGCGTCTATCGGACAGATACGAGACGAACCATTTCAGTGCGAGCTCCTGCAAATGGTAGGAGTGTTTTAACTTGTGAATGAGAAGCGCATGGTTGACGCTCTGAAAAGCGGCCGAATAATCAGTGTAAATGACGTCCGTCTGGTATCCGTCCGTTATGGCCTCCCACGCGTGCTTAAGGTAAACACTTCTATTCGTTCGTTTTTTTTTTGTATTTGACCCTGATGACCTCCTGGATCCGCCAGTACCAGAAATTACCGTCAAGGAGAGCCTCTGCCAGACACTTAATGACATTCTTTTTCCCATTTTGCAAATTTGTATAAGCAATTTCGAAAGTTGTGTCATGCCGCGAAGCGGCGGGAAATTTTCTTGTTTTGGATTGTGGATAGCTGGATTTTAACTGCTACAAAGACAATTTTACGATTTTACGATAAATTGGGAACGCGCGGGGGTATACTTGTATTGAATGCCCCCCAGATTCCTGCAAGAGTGGGGGGGGGGGGGCATTTGCCCCTGATGCTCCCCCTGGATCCGCCAGTGAATTGTGTGCAAAGTTATTACCAAAGACGTGCTGGTGACCATGATGTTTCCACACACAAAATATAAATAAAATATTTAGAGGAAAACAAATGTCAAATTGTCTTACCATCGAAGGCCAATGCATCTAAGTCGATTCTGGCAAGACAAATTCCGAATTTTAAATAGCCACATTATAAAATCACGTGATCTGAGGTCTAAGATCGCATTCAAAATTCCAAAACTTTCGCAGTTTTGAAAAATTATTTTCATCACATGAATATATTGTTCCTGACGATTCTGATCTCATGGTTTATATGGCTCTCATGATTTAGATGGTAGATATTGCCCTCTGAAAGTTAGAGTTTTGCATTACAACCAAGTTGCCCACGGCTGTAACTGGATCTGGAATCACGTGACCTGACCTGAGATGATCCAAGGTAATTTTTTTTCTCACACAATGTGTGTGATTGATACTCAAACACCTGTGGCAAAAACGGCGGTGCGCAGCGCCGGCTGTACCGCTGTTCTTTCCTCGAAAACCTTAGTGGGTGGGGTTAATAAGTTTGTTGAGTTTCAAATAAACCGTAGCTACCCCTCGAAGTTATGAGAGGTTAATACTAATAGAGTTCATAATTTTATGAAAATATACCGGAAATCATCATTATTATGTACGTTACATGGTGTAGATAAACGACTGGCTGTTGGAATGTCTGATGAACCTTATTCATTTTGACCCGGTGTCTGTTTAGATAAAACAGTGAAAAACATGGGAATGAGCACATTATGGAAAATATAGTTTTTAAATCATATTTTCCCATAATTCCCGTATTTTAACACACTTTTAAAAAGTGTTATAAAATCGATTTAGAAAACGCTCCATTTCCCACTGCTTCAACAAAAGCATGCCCTCAGGCGCCCTCCTGCTTACGTCACAGGCGTCTTGCCAGATCGAATAGGAACTAAACTTCGACCCCCCCCGTGGTAATATCCGACTAGTGCGTCCGTTAGCGGCTGCTAATACGTAATTGACTTGAATAATGTCACATCTGTTCTATAATGGATTAGGTACGGGATAGCAGGCTTTGGAAATATGTCATCATTAGTCGCAAGCGACGTTACCATGGCTCCTAACGTTGAGAGAATTTGAGCTGGCTTGGAAATGTGACTCCTAACCAGACTTATGCCTGGATCCTGAAGTTAGATCTGGGATCCCAGTGGATCCCTCGCCATAAAATGCATTAAGATCTGGGATCCCAGTGGATACCTCTGCGTAGAATGCATGCGGATCTGGGATCCTCCTGGATCCCTCGGCGTAAATTGTAGATCCCACGGCGTAAAATATATCAGGATCTGGGATCTTTGTGGATCCCTCAGCTTACTGTGTACCTGGATCTGGTGTCCCATGTGGATCCCGGAACACAGGACACAGATATCCGGATCTCAGCTGGATCCCGGGATCCAGACACATGTCTGCTCCCAATACCGCGAAAACAGTCGTAAGAATTAACCTGTGTATGTGCTCCTAACTTGTTTATTTATATCAGCATGTCACCTTGTTTTCTTGACTTAAGATATATTTTTCATTGCTAAATATTGACTATTGACTATTGACTAAATTGACTATGAAGGCTAAACAAAATGAAGGCTGAATTACAAATGTGGCCTGTCCTCCATCGCCTCATGTTGACCAGCTCATTGGCCCCACGTTGCTGCTTAGATACATGCTGTCAACGCTCGTCGCTCATATCCGTACCTGCTTGTGCAATGCCGATTGCGTATGAAGGAATACATTTCCATAATAACCCAAAGCAATATGACTCTTAACATCCCCAGTAGAAACGCGTAAAAAATACATTGAACTACTAAACCTACCCAATCAACCCACCGTAATAAACATGGATAATCACCGCAATCCAACCCATATCACCAGACATCACTACACACTGAACGCAGTAGCGATCATATAATTACCGTGCTAACAGCTCAGAGACCGGCTCCTCCCCCGCGCGGCACAGCAGCCGGCGGGTGCAGTGCAGGTGATAATGGGGTCTGGTGGCGCCTGTGACCCGCCTGATTAGGCAGCCCAGGCGGGCCGACAGGCTGGCACGGCGCCGTCAGTTGCAACACAGCGGCGCCCCTCCGCCAGCGACACGCCGACGAGGGGGCGCCATCTCAGGTCCGTGGCAAGTGTCGTAACCGGCCAAACGGTTTATCTCGGCAAGTCAACAGTGTAGGCGACAACAGGCAGAGCAGCGTTCGGGCGCTTCGCCGTCAAGGGCGGCAATGGGTTGGCTTTACTGCCCGAAGCAGCGATAAGCGCGCTTCGGCGTCCAGAGCAGCAATGGGGCGCTTCGCCGTCCAAAACGGCAACGGGCCCGCGTCGCAGCCAAGGCGGCATGGGCCGCTTTACCGTGTATCGGTTAAGGTCGGAGATATACCAGATATAGGACGGCTATATACCATCGGCACTGCTATCGACAGAACGCAAGAAGTTAGCAAGGGTCACGTGGCTATACCATCGGACACAACTTCGGCCTTGTCCAGTTTTTCGGCCTGAGAGCCGTCATGCCTCCCATTGGACAAAAAGACCGGACGTGCGGTGGCTGTCTGTCCGACGTGCGTGCTCGTTTTGTCCCCGTCTGATATCGGCCAGCAGGCCCTGCGGGTCATCTGCGGCCTTTTGAATATTGGACACCACCGCTGCTGGGCCAGATATATCCGACGCCGAGACTGGAGCCACCAGGAAAGACAGCGGTGATGTTCGCACAGTGATGGAGCGAGCGTGAGAAAGTGGCGGATGTGGAACAACTTGCAAATGATGTCAATAGAATGTGGGACAGAATTGAAGGACATGGAGTGCCCGACGTATCAACCCTCGCCAGTGCAGGGGGTGATGCAACCCCCCTCGGTTTTCCAAAAATAACTCGCGTAAATATCAACCGATTGCGATGTAACTTTCAGTACCCTGCTTGTGAACAATTTGACACATATTCTGAAAATTTTGAAGTTGTAAGTCTTATGACCCGTGACCTTTGACCTGTTTTTCAAGGTCATGTTTGGCGCAACTGGCGTCCCGTAGGTCCCGTAGATCCCGTAGATCGTCCGATCATTGTAACTTGTGCAGTTGTATAGTGTTTGTTTAGGAGCATATACAAAGGTGTTAACAGGTGACAGTTGTGGTTTCCATTGAGATTGTGACCTCCGTTGACCTTTTTAGAGGTCAACCGAGGTCACTGACCTCCGATGACCTCATATTACTTTTTTGGCTTCTGGCAGTTTCTAGGACATTTTGTGACGCTGATTTCAAATATGGGATTCATTTTACATACTTATATGTTCTACTGGGGTCATGCGCCACAACAGGTCAACCGAGGTCACTGACCTCAAATACCCTGACATGACCTGACATGACCTTTTTGGAATTTGGCAGTTTCTAGGAAATTTTGTGACGCTTATTTCAAATTTGGCACCCATTTAGCATAATTATATGCTCATTCGCGATTCTGGCTCGATTAAATTCAATGTATACGAATTTACAATTTGGTTGAGTTTTGGACCATTGACATGACCTCAGAGCCCAGAGGTCACATAATCACCTAGGACCTTAAAATCGGCTATCAATGGCTTCCTCTCGTGACAAGCAACACGCTCGTTTTTGAATCGTAACTCTAGCCCAATTAGGGGCGAAACGCTAAGGGCGGGGGGTCGTACACCCCCCCCCTTGCACGGTCACGCATTGATCGGACGCTGCACGGGCGAGGGTTAAAGCAAGTGAGATTATTTAACACTGTAATCGAAGCTTGTATGTCTATCGCAACACAACTCAAATAATTGATAGCAGTTATATCTATTGGGAGATAGATGTTCGTTTGTATCAAATAAAATGAAGCAACATAGTGGCTGTCAAAACAAAGAATTGCAGTGACTGCGGGGATTGCTGCAGTAGTTGATCTATTGTAGCGACCCTGCAGCCGATATGACGTAGAAGATGACATGTCCGTGAAGTTAGCGAGTTATTTAGCGACTTATTTAGCGCCGACCTCCAATTACCCTAAAAATGATATATGTGATCAATTAGACCACGAGGAACACGAATCTGATGTTTGTTTTTCTATAGCACGTGTCCTTCATGGTCAAAATCAAGGTCAAAGGACGGGGAACTGAAAAAATGCCGGAAGTTACCGCTCGATTTGGATTCTTTAAAACAAAAATGTTGCTAAGGGCAAGTTCTAGCACATCGAAAATCAAATTCACCAAGGTCCAACTTCAAGGTCAAAATCAAGGTCAAGGGACGGGGAACTGAAAAAGGGCCAGAAGTTACTGCTCGATTTAGATTTTGTACAACCTAAATGTAGCTCAGGGCAAGTTCAGCTCAGGGCTCAGGGCAAGCCGCACATCGAAAATCAAATTGATCAAGGTCCAACTTTAAGGTCAAAATCAAGGTCAAAGAATGCGACTACCACTTGCCCTAAGCTACATTTTGGTAACAAACAAAAAAAATCGAAATCGAGCGGTAACTTTTGGCACTTTTTCAGTTCCCCGTCCTTTGACCTTGATTTTGACCTTGAAGTTCGACCTTGATTAATTTTATTTTCGATGTGCGTCTAGAACTTGCATTGAGCTACATTTTGTTTTGTTTTTAAATCCAAATCGAGCAGTAACTTCTGGCACTTTTTCAGTTCCCCGTTCTTTGACCTTGATTTTGACCTTGAAGGACACGTGCTATAGAAAACAAACATCCGATTCGTGTTCCTCGTGGTCTAATTGATCACATACGCCGTTTTTATAGAAATTGGAGGTCGGCGCTAAGCAAGTCGCTAAATAAGTCGCCAACTTCACGGACATGAAGAGGACCTGGTCCGGAGACCGGAAGAGGCCAGCCGGTCTCAACCGGGTTATCATGATCTTTCGATTTAAGTTGTTCACATAAATCCCTGCACCTGGGACCTCTTGGCCAATTGTGCAATAACTTATGTAAAACGTATCCATGATTCCGTCCTTTCGGTGTCCTCCAAGAATCTGCATTATTGTAAGCCAAAATACATTTTAAAAAAATGATGGAGGCTTCTAAGGCTTTGCAAGACCAGTTCAAACGTTATCGTGAATTCAAACATGATCACAGAGCATATCATTGTACACAAAAACAAAATCCGTAAAATTTCAATATCACGCAAAGATCCGTACACTTTTCCAATGAAGCTCCTATTTAAAAAGATCCCACTAGGCATGACTAGCCATCACAGCCTTGACAACTGCTCCGTTCGGCCTTCCACTGTTAATGAAAGCACTACAGATCAATTAGTCATAGCTTCTGTTAGAACTCCCAGGTGGGCAATCCTTAAGTGCTTCCGACCCATCATTCAGCATGGTCGGAAAGCTGATGGTTTTAGCATCCCCCAGGCATGGTGTATGGGCCACCTTACCAGCAACATCACTCTTATCGCGGATTGATATTTCCATATCGTCTGGGCTATTCATGAAAATGACACATGAATTCAGCTTGGGAATGTTTATAGTTATGAAGGGAATGAAACTAAGCACTCGTAGTACTATTGCTTGCAAAATGGTCATACAGAGGCAGTCGCCATGAATTTAAAGTTTACTTAGGTGGGGATTTTCACGATCGCCCATTGTGTACAACCTACCCAATTTACAATGAGTGTATATAGTACGACCAGGCGGCAACTCATAGGCATAGGAACAGGGGGCCGGAGGCATGGCCCCTCACTTTTCGGCATTCTTTATTTGCTAAAATATTATATTTTGCTCGGCGAGGAAATTATTTGATGGCAAAATGTTCACCAAGACAAGAAGAGTCCAAATCTGCAAAAAGATGGTCGGGGTTGGGTCTATCTCAAGACGAGGTCAACGTTTCACTGCCCCCCCCCCCCACACATACACACTTCTCGTGACGTTCCTTCATCCCTGCGGCAACTAGCCAATGCTCTGTTCCTATAGGACGAACAAATGCTATATACAATTAAGATATGCATTATTTCACGCGTAAATATATATACAAATATATCACGCGTAAGCTTAATCGCAGGACTACATTGAGCAACGCTCCTCTGACTCAGACCACAAATCATGACTGGACTTCAAACAGGCTGACAGAATACTCGCCAAGCTTAATCGCAGGACTACATTGAACAACGCTCCTCTGACTCAGACCACAAATCATGACTGGACTTCAAACAGGCTGACAGAATACTCGCCGCTCTCGCAGTCAGATGCGGCTGTTGCTGGGCTTTTTACTCCGGAGTTCACCGCTTCTGGTTGTAATCTCACACATCGTTGCAGGCGCCAACCGATCACGATCGGTATGTGCGAAGCACCGAAAAAGTGACCTCAGTCTGCTGCTTTAGTGGCAACTAACGGGACCCAGATGTGTTCGATACAGCATCGGACAGGTTCCTGATGCTGCGGCCAGGGAAGGCACGAGAAAACAGGCACCGTTAGTATGTGTTGGCTGTCATGATGCTTGATTGATGTTATGGAGTTTGGCTGCCGTTGAAGATTAACCCTCGACAATGCAGAGGGGGGGGGGGGGGCGGATGCCACCCCATCGGTTTTTCGGGAATAACTAATGTATTTATCAACCAATTGCAATGAAACTTTCAGTACCATACTTTTGAACAATTTGACACAGTCTGAAAATGTCAAACTTTTACTCCCTATGACCCGTGACCCATGACTTGTTTATCAAGGTCATGCCAGGCGCAACTGGCGTCTCGTAGTATCGATGCTTGTAACTTGCGCACTTTCCGAGTGTCTGTTGTTCAGGAGCATATGCACATTGCACAGGTGTAAACAGGTGACGTTTATGGTTTCCACTGAGACCATGACCTCCGATGACCTGAGACGACTTGTTTGGCCTCTGGCAGTTTCTAGGACATTTTGTGACGCTGATTTCAAATTTGGCGCCCATTTTGCATAATTATATGTTCAATTAGGGTCATGCCCTGTCACAGGTCAACCGAGGTCACTGACCTTTGATGACCTAAGATGACCTTTTGACCTCCCGTGGATTTTAAGAACATTTCACGGCCAAGTATGCTTTGCAGATCTATACCAACTGTAGATAAACACAAAACAGCCGTCTATAATGGACAAGCATGAATGCCGATATCTAACAGTAGTAGTTATATCAGATCAAAGCCCAAAGGTCAAAGGTCAAATCAGGTCATCAGCTCAAAGGCCAACGGGGATCTAGAGTTAATGGAAATGCATTCCTCTAACGACAAGAAATGTGCTGCATTTTCATTAACGACTCTAGCTCGATTATAATTCAATCTCAACACACATGCACGATTTGGATGATATCTGGGTCATTGACATGACCTCAGAGGTCACCTAATGACACAGGACCTTAAAATCGGATATCAACGGCTTCCCCACATCACAAGCAACACGTTCGTTGTTTAATCCAAGTTCTAGCTCAATTGGGGATGAAACGCTAGGAGTCGTACCACCCACCCCTATGCACGGTCACGTAGGTATCGGACCCCTGCACTGGCGAGGGTTAAGGCACAAGTGTTCAGGAAAATATATTTTACTGCTGCTTGTCATAGGTGTAAACACTCACTGCAGCAACAACATTTTAATCACTGTTTTTGCTTCATTCTATGCATTTGTTTTTCCGTTTCTATTAACACTGTTGCGGCATAACTTATGGAGAAAAAAGTTTCTTTAAAAAGTTCGCATTGCTAAAATGTGATCAAATACAGGTCTCTAAAACCACAGTTCAAAGGTTGAGCTTTCGGTTAATCACTAGGACGATGATGCCCATGGCATTAATGCGTTCATGTTGCAGGGGCACCTCCTCTCCCAGTGACGCAAGTTTGACAGCGCGTGCGCAATACAGTTAAGCCCTCACCAAGCCCGGGAAGGCTTTATGCCGTTGCATTGCCAGGAAATGTCGCCTCAGCGACTCAGCACCTGTATGGCGGGTGAGCAAAACGCCCGGAAGCCTTAACGCAAGCCGCCTGCTCCCGACCCGAGTCTTAGAGCGGGCAGGACGGACTCCTCAGGTCATGTCGCAGTTCGATCCCTGTTCCGCGCAGGCTTAACCCATGGCAGCCAGACAAACTGCACGGTTGCGAAATGCTCCTGCAACCAGCCGGCAAGCGCCTTACCGCGGTGTGACATCTGCCCATGTGCCTACAGCAGAAGACGAAGTTTTACTATAATCGAAGTTTTTATGAGTAGAATGGCAATAGAAGATAGATATCGTTCAGATTTACAGAAGTTATATGGTCCATAAAAGGTATAAAGTACCAACAATAATTTTAATTTTAATTTGGATTAAGTTTGTATAGTCTTTCCCCGCAACTTAACATTTTTACATCAATGTTTGGCAAACAGCAGCAGAAGATACAACAAAAAGCAGCAACAGATACAAGATACTATGACAGGAAGGTGTGAAAGTCAGCTCAACGCGCTATCAACTCGGAAATATTCTGGACCTTTCCAAACAGTATTGCACGATACTTGTTGATACTCACTAGTCACTACACGATCGACTGAGAACAGATCTGGACTTTTCACATGGTCAGTACATGATTCAAGCGAAGTCTTGGAGAAATGACGCATATATACTTCGTCTTAATGGATTGCGTGATCCGCGGTTGAGCTGAGGGTCCCGCAGTTGAACCGGATCTAACACGTATAGGCAACGCTCTATGAAACACAGTGCCTTTTGATTCGGTCACAAACTCAGGAGCATAATTCGAAATATAGCACGATTTTACTCACAAAAAACATATGCAATGAACTTAAATATACGGTTGTCATTTTAGCTGAAGTCAATAAATAAATTAGATAGCTCTTAAAATTAGCAATTAGTGTGAGGATACAACCTAATGATAAAGACTAAGCTTTTTAATCGAAGTTGTGGTCCATATCAGCTCGTTTGTTACTTGTAGCTGTGCCATTCGTAACCCACAGTTGCAACACAAATGGTGACGCAAAATGTAAGCTATGCATTTATCTAACTAGTAGGCTCACATTCATCAACATTCTAAATCAAACGTTGTGCCTTTTGACAGAGCCCAAATATAGCTCGATTTATTCGTTAATTCATGAGAAGAGCAAAATGATGCGATGTCGCAAATATCTAGCAGAGCAGGAAGTCAAAAACATGGTACTCATGTGCGTTAACTGGTGAAAGTTCCTGGTGTCAACACTTCTTCGTGCTGCAGCTGCAATGTCTTCTGAGAGAAGGATTATTATGATTTACTTGAATCCATGTCATGAAAACTATTCCTTTTTAACCCGCGCACTGCAGGGGGTTGATTCCCCCCCCCCCCCCCCCTCTCAGGTTTTTCTCAGATAGCGAAAAAAACGGCGGCGCGCAGCGCCGCCGGGTTTTGGCACATCTGTTAGAACATCAATTGCGCACACTTAAAAAAAATGACCTCTGGTCATCTCAGGTCAGGTCACCAGACCAGGTCAAGTGACCCCACCTCCAAAAATGTTTGCAGTTGTGCCAAAGCCAGAGTTTATCGCCGATAAGTTTGAAACTTGCAGGGTGTCATCAGGGCATACGTACTTAAAATTCGTTATCTCGGAATTTTGATATCGTTGGCCTAAGGTCAGGTCAATTTCGTGACCTCCCATAATAAGTCAATGGGGAAATATTAAAATGTTTCCTATTTCAAGGATATACTTGCTATTAGTCCAATTACTTCTGGATCATGCTATTAAAGGATTTTATTGATGATCCAAGTGTAAGTTTTGTTCAGTGACCCCTATGGGGTCATTTGAGGTCATCCAAGTTCACCATCACTTGTTTGTCAATAACTCGCGACATAATGAAGATAGAGAAGTAAAACCGACATAAATGAGTTTGTCTCGTCAAGACACGTCTCCCTATATGCAACATGACCTACTTGGATCTTGACCTCAGGTCAAGGTCACGTGACCTGAGGTCAAATTTTTAAGTTGACCTAACAAGATCACCATGTACATTGATCGAAGGGCCTTGACGAGACAAACACAATTGTGTAAACAGTTTTTCGTTATCTTTATTCGGTTAAAAGTTATTAGCGAAAACAGTTTTGCAAAAAAAAAACTGGATTTTCCCACTTTTTTACCTCTGGAGCCTCAAATATTGACCTGAGATCAAGTTAGAAGACATAATGTCGATTGCAAATTTAAATGGCTGGCGATCGCTTTTTCCGTTTGTTTCTAGCTAGCATAGTTTCCGAGATATATGGCAGGAAAATTTGACCTTTGATGACCTTGGTGACCTGAATTTTGGCGTGACCTAAAAAAATACTGCAATACTTTCGATGGAACTTGTATCAAGCTATTCAACGCCGTTTTCCGCTTGCCGCTACGTAGCGTAGTTTTCGAGATAGCAGGGGGGGTGGGTGCGGAAATAAACCACCCCTGCAGTTCGTGTTCGGCGCAAACCCCCTGCAGTGCGCGGGTTAAGGGAGAACAAGTTTTATCTTTGCCTTTTGGATGTGCCACTTGAATTTGGAAACATGAAGTGTGCGATTGATCGTTCCTTTGGGGTGTAAAATTAAAATGTTCTATCTACTTCGCTATGCTATGCTACTTCGCTCCGAGTCGCAGGGCACAGAGAAGGCAGATCACAGAGAAGGCAGAGCACAGAGAAGGCAGTATACAGAGAAGGCAGATCACAGAGAAGGCAGAGCACAGAGAAGCCAGGGCACAGAGAAGGCAGAGCACAGATAAGGCAGGGCACAGAGAAGGCAAGGCACAGAGAAGGCAGAGCACAGAGAAGGCAGGACACAGAGAAGGCAAGGCACATAGAAGGCAGAGTACAGAGAAGCCAGGGCACAGAGAAGGCAGAGCACAGAGAAGCCAGAGCACAAAGAAGGCAGAGCACAGAGAAGCCAGGGCACAGAGAAGGCAGAGCACAGAGAAGGCAGAGCACAGAGAAGGCAGAGCACAAAGAAGGCAGAGCACAGAGAAGGCAAAGCACAGAGAAGGCAGGACACAGAGAGCATTGCACAAAGGCACAAGGCACGCAGCACAAAGACACTCAGCAACAAATGACCGCGCACGTGACTGTGAGTCCGGTATGACACCGAACAGATCATTTATCACCCAGCGCTGTCCGCTCCGTCCCGGCACGCTCTCGGCCGAAGAGTGAAAGTTCCCGCGGCGCCACCCCGTTGCGCCTCTTAGAAGCAGCATGCCAACCCATCCCCTTCCCTGCCCTGCCCTGTCGATGCCCCTGGGGGAGCCGGTGGCGTCCCGGCCAGCTGAGCATCATCGCAACCGGTCTGCCGAGGCTGGCACTGCCCTCTGATTCACGGCGGTCCGGTCTGCAGGCCCGGCAGAGGCTGCAGTAGCCTGGGTACCCCGGGGCCCGGACGCCGCCGCCGTGGGCCGGACGGGAGATGCCCCGGCGACTGGCACCGACTGGAGGTGACCTTGGCTAACAGCTCTCTGTGCTCTTCGTTCACAGCGGCGCGCCGCTGCAATGGCGGACGGCGGTGACGTGAGGAGTTCCTGGAATGTCTGTCACCCCGGCTTCCGGCGCGGATTCACGTCAGTCGGTGTCTGCTGGAAATGTCAGACGTGATCAGCCACCCCCTCTCTGTCAATCCACCTTGGAATTCTACCTATCCACGGACACGGATCGTCTCCCTCGTGTGGTCCAACCACTGACGGGCTGAGCCACTGAGCCAGGTTCTAATTCCCAGCCCACTCCCCCTGTCTCCGGTGTCCCCCTGTCTCCACTGATCCCCTCCGCCCAAAGCCTGTCTGTTGCGAACTCCTGCCAAACTCTGATCCTCCTCCGCTGTGCCTCGGTTCGACATCTGCTGGCTGCTGGCGCTCTCTGCGGCTGACGTGGGGGTGTTCTGGGGTGTATCGTCACATTTTGTGAAAGTCAGTGGCATCCTGCAAAACCCGGCATGTCATGTGTTGACGCGAAGGCGATGTATTACCTTTTTTGGCGGGATTACTGTCACTGATTTGTTGTGGCCATCGTCAGCATATGCCAAATAATGCTGACGAGGCGACGAAGACAGCAGGTGCTGAGTATATTACATGGAATGATCGAAATCAGCAGAAAGATGTGCCATGACGCCATGGAAAAAATGATCAGCCGATATCAGCACACGAACACATCAGCAAAAGGTACAAATTGCATATTTTCCATTTTCCAGCCTGCCGTATAATATTTTTGTTTTGTTTGTGAAGGTAGGCAGTAACAGGACATATGAAATGTGTTTAAACATAAGTAAGACATTATAAACCTATGATGTTTACAAAAATGTGAAGTTCAGATAAATACAAAAGTAAAAATAAAAATAATAAAAGTCCATGAAAAAATAGTAGTTAACGAGCGGGCGCAAAGCGCCCGTGAGGTTTCTCGTCAACTTACTAGACAAATTTACATTTGACCCGGCCCCGACCCGGCCCAGCCCGAACCGGCCCGAGCCGGCCCGAACCGGCCTGAACCGGCCCGACCCGGCCATACAAACGCTTTTCGGAAGCTAATAACTTTGCAACCACTGCTCCGATTGAGATCGGGTTTTCACCATTGGATAGGACCATCAAATCAATTTTGATTTTGTTATAGTGCGTTCTGATATTGGTGGTAACACAGCACGTGGCACCCGCAGACGTCGAAATTAACAAAAATCATTATAGATCAAAAATGGCTTGATTTATCTAAGCATTCGTTTTGCATACGCTGAAGCATGCAGCGCTCAGGACGTACTCCCTTTTGGCGGATTCGAGAAAGGAATTCATGTACAATTCAATCAAACTGAATTTGTATGTTGGCAAGCATGGAGGTCTGGGAATTTTATGGAGGACTAAAAGGACTAAAAGGACTATGTGTTACTACCACTTGTGCTCCCGTACCGTTTCATATTTCAAACCTGTTTTCGCTTTACCAGTGCGTGCCCGCTCGGTCATCGCCCAAAAAGGCGTTTTACTGGTTGTATCTGACATGGACCTCTTGCATGAAAGCTAAACATACCAACAAAAATACCTGTCGTAAAGACATAATGTGGAGACATAGCTTTAACTACGTTATTAATCTGGACTTTCCCCACAAGAGTTAAGTCGTTCAGACTTGGAGCTTTCGAAATGCATTTTACATATATTGTCAGCGACTTAATTCTTAACGACTTAACTCTTGTGGAGAAAGTCCAGATTAATACCGTAGTTAAACATAACTGATAGAAAAGGCAAGGCACTGCTAATGAAACTTAAAGTCCTTTTTTAATCGACGTCCACTTCTAAAGACAACCGCAATGTGCCACTTTACGCGATATTCATCCTAAGTGGCCTCCAGGATATGGTCAGGCCACTTGCCTGAGCACGTGCTAAAAGGCGCACGTGCATCACCTAACTCACAAGCATGAATCCGGAACCGGTGCACGCACTAATAAGGCATTCAGCTAGACAAGAAAGTACGGAAAATCCTTCGGAACTTAGAGCTTCTGCGCATTCGCCAGAACTTGATGTCTGATCTGCTGCAAAAGAATGGAAGTTGTACCATTTTCTCAGTGTCGTGTGGTATATCAAATGGTTACAAGACAAGCATTCAGCATAGTGGCAGTCCAGCAAAGGTACACCTATTTTTATGTAGAACATTAATGAGTTTTTAAAAAAAAATCGTTAGCTTGTATGACTATGCATATTACATATATACGTTAATATATACGTAGTAATAATTATATAATTATATTAATAATTAATCATAATTATATAATTAAGTTTGCTCAACTTCTAGTCGTTTAATTCTGTCAATTAAAATTGATGACTTGACAGTCATGGCGAGAGGCTCTGAAAAGCCGCGGGAATACAGTGGATGTTTTAAAAATACAATCTAAACCTGAATTTAGACAATTTAGATAAGATATTGCTGCTTTAGAATGGTTACAATCAGCTTTATGGTATCAATGCAACGGCATCTTTGCTTATACCAGACATTCTTCTTCTTCGTGAGTCTACATTCACTTTCACTTTTTCCCCGGCAGTCTCCATACATAGAAATTCGTCTTTAGTGAAGTACATAGTACAAGCGTAGCTTAAAATGTAGCATTGTCTTGCTCCTGCACAGGACACTTTACAACACCACGGCGTCAATGAACCACAAATAGATCAGACACATTCTTACTCAAATGCGTATCTTGTTGAATGTTAAAATGCTGCAAAGCACAAGAAGTAACATAGATCATAACAAGACACTACACTGATGATACTTACACACCGAACTTCCAGCAACCTCGCCATTCCTTTTGTTCGTCTAGTTCCCAGATGGAGGCCCTTGTCTAACATCTTCTTGTGAACATCTTGTTGTCAAAGCTTGTTCATCGGTGCTTCAGTTTAGCAGGCTTGCATAATCCGGTCTCCGAGTCCCAGGAATTTAGAGCATTGCAGATTTCAGTCGCTGTTTGGCATCTGGCCATGCAACACGAAGATCTGCGATGAAAGCGCGATGCTCTGACCTAGTTTCAAGTCACGGGAATCGTGGATCATCTCCGGAGCTATGCCAGAGTCTACATATTGATACAAAGATGACGCCGCGTTCTGTATTTGGGCAATGGGAGCTTGCCAATGAAGAAACTTCGTCCTGCACGGGTCAACAGACCAGTGATTTGCCAAGTTGGCTGCAAAATTGGGTTTGTTAACACATGATTGTATCTGAATGCGTCAACATCCACTGGGTCCATGGGGGAAACGCTAGCGCTCTTCAAACCGTACAGCGACCATTCCATTACATTCGATCGGCACGGCTTCCATCTGCCGACGCGATCCGCACACCTCAGCCTTGGAGCCATTGGCCGTACCATGACTAATCAGTTTCGGACCGGCCGGTGCTCCTTGCGGTATCCTACACGCACCACATCGTCTCGCCTGAGGCTATTGTCGCCAGCCGACCGGCACAGCCGGCTCGCCCCGCCCCGCCCAGGGGCTGTCTGGCGCTCTGCCAACTGGGAAGGGCTTCATATCTCGTCTCGGTCGTTGACCGGCACTATGGCCGCCTTCTGTCCAGCAGGATGAGCCTCGGACCATGGTGGAGACGTTGAACTTCCGAGGACAATGTCGTCAAGTAAGGGGACTTTTAATTATCGTGCGTCAGCATCGCTGTCGCTACGATATATCAAGCGCTGCTTTTTTAATATTGTACTTAGGAAAAGACATGCCACAACATTTTCATCCATTCTCATCGTGCACAAACACATTTTAACAACAACAAAAAACAGATTCTTTTCATTTGCTATTTTGAGTTCCCATTGCCCGAAGCTTTCAACATATCAAACGATGCTTTCTATTGGCGTCTACGGTGTTCAGTGTTCGCGCTCAGAGACCGTCGATTTTTTATGACACCGAATTTTGTTGTGCTTCAGCCACAAAAAAAAACAGACCGTTGGTATTGAAATGTCATGCAAGTTGATATATTGAATCCATCCATTCTATCACTTATTGAACAATCAAGAATATTAAATGGTACCCTCACTATTCAGTCAGCGTAATAAGGCAAGCTTATAACAGATAATCCCAATTACACATAACCAGAAGAAGCTAACTCCAATTGATAGTAGGTATGTACACCTGTAACCATTCGGACAAATTGATAATGATGTCTCGATATGCCATTTAAGCAAAGACGGTCCCGTCGTTAAGCGGCAGCGACCGGCCGTCACACAAGGTGCCACTATAACAGTCCGAAACCTTGAACATGGCGGCTAGACGGGTGTTAAATCCGGCTGGAAATTACCTCGGCACGTCAGACGATGGTCCGGTATACGGCTCGTGCAGAGCGATTTAGACGCTCTTGTGGTAGCCGAGGCCATCCGGTGCCCGGCACAGGAAGAGCTTCGTCGGCACCAGCGGAACATTACGGGTGTGACATTGAGATGGACGAGGTGGTGCAGCGTGTTCCGGCATCTTTCCTGACGGGTGAGATGATTGTCTCGTGCTGCCGAAAATCTGACTCTGACGCTCGTCCGTCTGGTTCGGTACAAAAATGTCAGCAAATCTGACTGAGGTTGGTATGAGCGTGTGTAAATATGTATTATCTCCGGTAATTTTTTCGGATCTCAACATACAGAAGCTGCTTTTATCCCACTTCCTAGCACGCAAAATACGACTGCAAATTACAAGTTTGAAGCAAGTTCTGAAGTAAATCTGCGTTCAAGTACTACTTTTAGCGTCGCCTAATATGCCTTGTCAGGTAAATTCAAGTACGCGCCTCTATGAAACTCAACTCGGTATTTAACTTAAAGGGAGCGTACTTACTGTTTTGGAATGTCAAATATTTTGTTTTTCATGCGGTAAGTAACCATTGGTTTGATTGTTGGATACGATGAAATTGACATCTGGAGCCCCTTTAGTTGAATTTTCACTTACATTGTTTTTTGCTTATTTTTTTCTCGATATCTATAAAACGATCAACACTATAGTGATGTTATGTAAAACGGCGCACATAAGACAAGAAAATTACGGTTACATCATAGAGAGACCAGTTTCGCACAGCATGTTCTTGCCACTGTGAACTTTATTATGTGCAAGTTGCGTAGCTCTAAATGTATATATTTGTCGAAAATGGCCATCAAGCGTTGCTTTGTAGGGTGCAGACGGTATTGTTCGGCTGCTGCTATCAGCATGTACGAGCTGTTTTGTCGAATTGCTATTGGCCGGCGCTAACAATATGCTAACAGCTAAATCGATAGTTGCAGTGCTTCTAGTAGCGGAAGCCCTCTGGAGTCTACCCGGTAATGTTTTGCTCCCTGCAAGTTCCCGGAGTCTTTGGAATATCTCAGCAACTAGTGTGAATCTGGAAAAATGAAAGGCATGGTTCGATTCAGAAAATTATGTTCTATAAACCAGTGTCAATAACCCAAATAAGTGATGTGAGTAGGCATATTCCATTTAAGTGTACTTTTGACAGTCGTGAGCAGCGTCATCCGTATACATCATTAGGTTCTGCCACTATTGTTGCGGTTCAGGCCGAGATTTGAACTGTTTGTGTTTGTTTGCTGCTACGCATGTTTACCAAGCTCACCTTATTTCCCATTTGCATAACTTACATGGTCGTCTTGATAAGGAGGTTTGTGCTTTTCGGTGTTTACGTGGCGAATGTGACAACCTTGAATAGTATTGACGACCCAGTACACCTATCTAATCTAAGGCTTAATTTGCACCCGGGCTATATTTGGCAACACTTGGTGATTTAGCCGCAGTGTAAATAACAGCTTTTAGTGATACCATGGGTCATTGCCGCCCATGCCGTCCATCAGCCTGCATGCCGAAGTCAAGATCTGTATGGCGCCGACAGGGGACAACTTCGGGTCCGACGCCGAACACAGAATGACGTCAAATTAATGACGTCCGCTGACACTGTCCGACGCCGAACACAGAATGACGTCAAATTAAAGGCGTCCGCTGACACTGTCCGACGCCGAACACAGAATGACGTCAAATTAATGGCGTCCGCTGACACTGTCCGACGCCGAACACAGAATGACGTCAAATTAATGGCGTCCGCTGACACTGTCCGACGCCGAACACAGAATGACGTCAAATTAATGGCGTCCGCTGACACTGTCCGACGCCGAACACAGAATGACGTCAAATTAATGGCGTCCGCTGACACTGTCCGACGCCGAACACAGAATGACGTCAAATTAATGGCGTCCGCTGACACTGTCCGACGCCGAACACAGAATGACGTCAAATTAATGGCGTCCGCTGACACTGTCCGACGCCGAACACAGAATGACGTCAAATTAATGACGTCCGCTGACACTGTCCGACGCCGAACACAGAATGACGTCAAATTAATGACGTCCGCTGACACTGTCCGACGCCGAACACAGAATGACGTCAAATTAATGGCGTCCGCTGACACTGTCCGACGCCGAACACAGAATGACGTCAAATTAATGGCGTCCGCTGACACTGTCCGACGCCGAACACAGAATGACGTCAAATTAATGGCGTCCGCTGACACTGTCCGACGCCGAACACAGAATGACGTCAAATTAATGGCGTCCGCTGACACTGTCCGACGCCGAACACAGAATGACGTCAAATTAATGGCGTCCGCTGACACTGTCCGACGCCGAACACAGAATGACGTCAAATTAATGACGTCCGCTGACACTGTCCGACGCCGAACACAGAATGACGTCAAATTAATGGCGTCCGCTGACACTGTCCGACGCCGAACACAGAATGACGTCAAATTAATGGCGTCCGCTGACACTGTCCGACGCCGAACACAGAATGACGTCAAATTAATGGCGTCCGCTGACACTGTCCGACGCCGAACACAGAATGACGTCAAATTAATGGCGTCCGCTGACACTGTCCGACGCCGAACACAGAATGACGTCAAATTAATGGCGTCCGCTGACACTGTCCGACGCCGAACACAGAATGACGTCAAATTAATGGCGTCCGCTGACACTGTCCGACGCCGAACACAGAATGACGTCAAATTAATGGCGTCCGCTGACACTGTCCGACGCCGAACACAGAATGACGTCAAATTAATGGCGTCCGCTGACACTGTCCGACGCCGAACACAGAATGACGTCAAATTAATGGCGTCCGCTGACACTGTCCGACGCCGAACACAGAATGACGTCAAATTAATGGCGTCCGCTGACACTGTCCGACGCCGAACACAGAATGACGTCAAATTAATGACGTCCGCTGACACTGTCCGACGCCGAACACAGAATGACGTCAAATTAATGGCGTCCGCTGACACTGTCCGACGCCGAACACAGAATGACGTCAAATTAATGGCGTCCGCTGACACTGTCCGACGCCGAACACAGAATGACGTCAAATTAATGGCGTCCGCTGACACTGTCCGACGCCGAACACAGAATGACGTCAAATTAATGGCGTCCGCTGACACTGTCCGACGCCGAACACAGAATGACGTCAAATTAATGGCGTCCGCTGACACTGTCCGACGCCGAACACAGAATGACGTCAAATTAATGGCGTCCGCTGACACTGTCCGACGCCGAACACAGAATGACGTCAAATTAATGGCGTCCGCTGACACTGTCCGACGCCGAACACAGAATGACGTCAAATTAATGGCGTCCGCTGACACTGTCCGACGCCGAACACAGAATGACGTCAAATTAATGGCGTCCGCTGACACTGTCCGACGCCGAACACAGAATGACGTCAAATTAATGGCGTCCGCTGACACTGTCCGACGCCGAACACAGAATGACGTCAAATTAATGGCGTCCGCTGACACTGTCCGACGCCGAACACAGAATGACGTCAAATTAATGGCGTCCGCTGACACTGTCCGACGCCGAACACAGAATGACGTCAAATTAATGGCGTCCGCTGACACTGTCCGACGCCGAACACACAATGACGTCAAATTAATGGCGTCCGCTGACACTGTCCGACGCCGAACACAGAATGACGTCAAATTAATGGCGTCCGCTGACACTGTCCGACGCCGAACACAGAATGACGTCAAATTAATGGCGTCCGCTGACACTGTCCGACGCCGAACACAGAATGACGTCAAATTAATGGCGTCCGCTGACACTGTCCGACGCCGAACACAGAATGACGTCAAATTAATGGCGTCCGCTGACACTGTCCGACGCCGAACACAGAATGACGTCAAATTAATGGCGTCCGCTGACACTGTCCGACGCCGAACACAGAATGACGTCAAATTAATGGCGTCCGCTGACACTGTCCGACGCCGAACACAGAATGACGTCAAATTAATGGCGTCCGCTGACACTGTCCGACGCCGAACACAGAATGACGTCAAATTAATGGCGTCCGCTGACACTGTCCGACGCCGAACACAGAATGACGTCAAATTAATGGCGTCCGCTGACACTGTCCGACGCCGAACACAGAATGACGTCAAATTAATGGCGTCCGCTGACACTGTCCGACGCCGAACACAGAATGACGTCAAATTAATGGCGTCCGCTGACACTGTCCGACGCCGAACACAGAATGACGTCAAATTAATGGCGTCCGCTGACACTGTCCGACGCCGAACACAGAATGACGTCAAATTAATGACGTCCGCTGACACTGTCCGACGCCGAACACAGAATGACGTCAAATTAATGGCGTCCGCTGACACTGTCCGACGCCGAACACAGAATGACGTCAAATTAATGGCGTCCGCTGACACTGTCCGACGCCGAACACAGAATGACGTCAAATTAATGGCGTCCGCTGACACTGTCCGACGCCGAACACAGAATGACGTCAAATTAATGGCGTCCGCTGACACTGTCCGACGCCGAACACAGAATGACGTCAAATTAATGGCGTCCGCTGACACTGTCCGACGCCGAACACAGAATGACGTCAAATTAATGGCGTCCGCTGACACTGTCTCGGCGGATGCGTGATAGTAAGCTACCATCAATTAATTTGACCGTCGTTGTTTTGGTGCGTCGGCGAGAGAAAGAGCGGCGGGAGTCGCCGCCCAAACCTTGACATCACAGCACGGCGCCCGAAGCCTGACTCAGCGCTATGGAGTGAAGTTCCGACAGAGCGTCAGACAATGCATGGCCAGTGGTCAGGCGGTCGCAGGGCCCGGCCCTCGTCTAAACCAATGGCGCATTGTCACGCAGGAGCGTTCACAGCGTGCCATATAGCTCGGTTATGCGACCAGTACGGTTGGAACAGTAGCTATACAGAGAGGGAAAATGTACCTACTGCGAAACCTGACAATGCTTTGAGCGTTTGCTTATTTTTAGCCGTCAGCTGCACCAACTATGTAGTAGCGGTTGAGGACCAGTCGGATTGGACTATGTTTATGCGCTGATATGTTCACAGTTCACAGACTTAGGACTGCACGAGGAATGCCGATGCACTTCACTAACAATCATTCACTTTTTATGTCTGAAGGGCATGGATCAGGATGCAAAGCCGCTCGAGATATTTAATCAGCAGAAATATGTCCCCATTATCCTGCTTACCATGTGAAGTCCAACGGACCTTGTGTTGCAACAGTCTATCCTGCTTACGTTTCGACACTGTCCATGGCTTAAATAACCAGATACAATCGTGATCCTGGGAAAGGAATCAGCAAATAAACCTTCGCTCTCCGTCGGGTGCAGCTGTTAAGCCTTCAGAGAGTAACATTTTCAGCACACCAACCGCATGAGCCCAGCGCATCAAACCCCAGCCTGCTCCATGCTGCCCGCCGGGACCTCCCTGTTCACATCTGCTCATCATCAGCGATTAGAACCCCATCTGCGAAGAGGAGGATCACATTACCCGGCGTGGGAGGTTCGTATTCTGTGGCGACCCCCTGCGGTGGTTAATCAAGCTTAGTGTAATGCAAACGATGTTCACGTCCCGTGTAGGTGGAGCTGAGCATTGCGATCCGCCTGGTCACGGTGGAACGGGGTGACTGACTCGCCCATCCCACTGCTCCCAGGCCAGGACGCTCCGACCTTGATAGGGTATCTGCCCACCTATACGGTTACTGAACTGTAGCTAGCGCTCCAAGGGGCAAATGACTCTAGCGTGCCATGAGGTGTGCACTGTGCAGTGGCGGTGAACTTGGTATCCAGCTCTGCATTGTTAAGTTATGCACTGGTGGTGATGGAACAGATAAGCGTCCCATTTTTGTTGCATGAGCTACTATCAATAGGTACTCGATATGATGCATTACTATCTATTGTTCACCATTTGGAGCCCAGTCATAAGCGGCATTGGAGAAAATCCACCTTCACTGCACCTAATCAAATGAAGGAACTTTTATGGTTAGGGATAGGCGGAATATTTATGCCTCATTAACGTGAGCCCATTTTCCCGAGTGACTGTGAATATGGTATAATACCTATCAAATTCCAACAACCACATGCCTGATTTAGCCTGGAAAGTGACGTCACTGATACCACAGTTAGCTCTCGCTGGTACCGCCGGTACCGGTAGGTATTTACCACAGACCAACAGTGGCTGGCCTCGCACGGCGTGTGGTGCGCACACGGCACCGTTAATTACCACCGTGATGTCATGCATACTGATCCTGTCTGACCGTTCTACGTTCTTTCGCGCGGCCACTGGATCAAAAATACGATCGCGGATGCTGCAGGAAAAGTATCGTAGCAGACACTGCACCACTGTGAAGGAGGCGTCTCTGTCGGTCGTCTTTCACAGGGCAGTGGCAAGGAAGCCTTGTACCGAGTCTGGTGCGTACACAGCGGCAGGCGGGCAAACAGCTGATACAATCTTAACGACCAGTCTCGCTTTGATTAATGGGAAAGGTATTTAATTTGAAAGTTGAAACCGTCTGCCGACCATACAGCACAGAGTTGTAGACCGTGGGATTTTTATCTTCGATTTAAAGTGAGCATTTCGTTATCTTCACGGATACGGGCCTGGAGATGTTCGTATACACCCTATATATTGAATTGTCAGCGGGAACAATTGTGGCAAACTCTGAAACAGTAATCTAGCGTAACCTGAGTAAAACAAACGTAAGAATCTGACCTTTAAGTCGTACACAACCTCTCCCAGCCTTCAATTGCATGCAAATGTAAGCACGCATTGAAACGAATATAGAAGTAGCCCCGTGCTGGACCGAAGCGACTGATCAGATTCTGTCTGGCCTTGAATTCCACCCTGAGACACCAAGGGCAAACCGCCGAGAGAAAGTTGAATGTCTTTTTAGGCTGGTCACTTCCGACAACACTCAGCACGCGTAATACAATAACTCCTTCCAACCAGGTATAGGCCATAGATGCATGCTTACAAGCAATAAACGAAACCGAATAGGCTTACGGAGGTCAACTAGCACATATAATTCCACTTAAACAATTAGTAAATGTCCATGCCAGCAATAGCCAATAAATGTCGACATTTCAATACTGGCGTGACTTGAACTGAAGAGGCCATAAACGATGATACTTGATGTTTCATTTCATTGATTTACAATTACATATGGGCAATGTGGAAGAATGTTAATACTGCAAAAATGTACTATCCACATTTTTAAAAACGGTTTCTTCTTGAGTCGCTGATATCTGTACATCAAGCCGAGCTTAATGATAAGGACGTGACATATATCGAACGTTTGGCTGATCATATAGGTCGTTTGCAAACATATAACACATATAAGTAACTATATCTTTTTTGAACAAGCAAAATGATAATACCTCAAATTGGAGACCAATAATGAATAGAATGAATCGTACATACACAAAGGAGCGGAAATGAGCAAACATAATCGACTTGAAACCGAACAAAAAATGGCATTCAGGGCTGAACATTCAATAGTAAACTTTTCCTACGAACTGAGCCAACTACATGCTATCTCAGCCAAATACATGCTATCTTCAATCTTGCCACAATGTGCGTAATTCCCTAACGACACCGACGACCATGGACCGTTTCATAGCATCACCACACACACCACTCATTTCTAAACCTCTGTATTTACCTCCAGCATCGCCGCCGTTCTGCCAGAGGCCGTGGGCCACCCGGAATGTCTCTCACGGAGGCTGGTCGTATCATTACCCGCAGGTATGACCGCCGCCGCAGCCGGCGGCCACCTGCCTCTGCTTTGTGTCCAGCCCGACCTTCACAAGGCTGCGGGAGCTGCCCCGTCTGGAGCTCACCGTGAATCCCTGGCCTGAGGCCGGCAGACGCCGCCGCGCGGTGAACTAATTCAAGGGCGCATCAGAATGGCCGCAGGCTGCGGCGATATCGTCACTGCGTGCGCCAGAAGTGTGGTGCGCAGTTCGACAATAGTCCGCCAATACAGCGATGTATGTCCGGTTACAGCTATGTGAAGGCCGATCTATATTTCGGTTAGGTGCAGTACAGCAATGCGATGGGTTACACATCGTCAATTGGTCTAACGAATACACAATTAGGCCTTAGGTAAATGTCAGGGAAATTAATGACGCTATGCATGCATGAAGGGTGTTAGATAATTACGAAAATTAACTTATAGATTTATCGTTGTCAAACGGTCTTCATTTAAGGAGTGCAATTTGATTAATCGGTAGGTTGTCGAAGTCCATACTGTACCTACAATCAGACGTTTCTGGTAGACATTACTTAATACGGAATCAACCCGGTGGTGGTTGATTCTGCACCGACGCGAAGAGGTATCATATCATTTTAAAACATATGTTTTAATTGGAGAATGGACGTGGCGATCAATTCGATATAAGAGGCACCTCAGTCCTCAGTCTCACGATGTAATAAGTCGCCTTACTCAGCCGTAATTTCCAGAACTCCGTTATCAGCATCAAATGATCATGGTATCACCAGTCACCACACCGTGTCTTTCAACAACTGCGTAGTCGGCCGCATCACACGACACATCTGCCCATGGCAGCGACTCGTCTGGCGAATGAAGGCAAGAGTAATGTAGTCGGTGACCGATGTTACATCGAATGACTTGTATACGGCGCTAAAAATTTGGTCTGACTTTCGTTTATGTGCGTATGATAAGATATCATTTATCAGAAATACCTACCAAAAATAGCAAATAAGCTTCAACCAATGATGCTAAAATAGAAATGGGTTATGCCGGTATTGTTTTCACGGCATTGCTGCCGTGATTAGTTCGCTCGAGAATGTTGACATATTTGTAAACAAGTCAAACAGTTAAGTAAATGTTTCAAACATCCAAAGACTATGCGCAGACTTTCGACCTTAACATGGCCTCGATCTAAATAAGGATAATTATCCTATTATTTCGTGGATTAGAAACGATCGCTTGCATAGTGCGAGAACAAAACTAGCGACTCACGCGCTGCGAGTACATACTCAGTTCACTCACGCGCTGCGAGTACATACTCAGTTCACTCACGCGCTGCGAGTACATACTCAGTTCACTTACGCGCTGCGAGTACATACTCAGTTCACTCACGCGCTGCGAGTACATACTCAGTTCACTCACGCGCTGCGAGTACATACTCAGTTCACTCACGCGCTGCGAGTACATACTCAGTTCACTCACGCGCTGCGAGTACATACTCAGTTCACTCACGCGCTGCGAGTACATACTCAGTTCACTCACGCGCTGCGAGTACATACTCAGTTCACTCACGCGCTGCGAGTACATACTCAGTTCACTCACGCGCTGCGAGTACATACTCAGTTCACTCACGCGCTGCGAGTACATACACAGTTCACTCACGCGCTGCGAGTACATACTCAGTTCACTCACGCGCTGCGAGTACATACTCAGTTCACTCACGCGCTCCGAGTACATACTCAGTTCACTCACGCGCTGCGAGTACATACTCAGTTCACTCACGCGCTGCGAGTACATACTCAGTTCACTCACGCGCTGCGAGTACATACTCAGTTCACTCACGCGCTGCGAGTACATACTCAGTTCACTCACGCGCTGCGAGTACATACTCAGTTCACTCACGCGCTGCGAGTACATACTCAGTTCACTCACGCGCTGCGAGTACATACTCAGTTCACTCACGCGCTGCGAGTACATACTCAGTTCACTCACGCGCTGCGAGTACATACTCAGTTCACTCACGCGCTGCGAGTACATACTCAGTTCACTCACGCGCTGCGAGTACATACTCAGTTCACTCACGCGCTGCGAGTACATACACAGTTCACTCACGCGCTGCGAGTACATACTCAGTTCACTCACGCGCTGCGAGTACATACTCAGTTCACTCACGCGCTCCGAGTACATACTCAGTTCACTCACGCGCTGCGAGTACATACTCAGTTCACTCACGCGCTGCGAGTACATACTCAGTTCACTCACGCGCTGCGAGTACATACTCAGTTCACTCACGCGCTGCGAGTACATACTCAGTTCACTCACGCGCTGCGAGTACATACTCAGTTCACTCACGCGCTGCGAGTACATACTCAGTTCACTCACGCGCTGAGAGTACATACTCAGTTCACTCACGCGCTGCGAGTACATACTCAGTTCACTCACGCGCTGCGAGTACATACTCAGTTCACTCACGCGCTGCGAGTACATACTCAGTTCACTCACGCGCTGCGAGTACGTACTCAGTTCACTCACGCGCTGCGAGTACATACTCAGTTCACTCACGCGCTGCGAGTACATACTCAGTTCACTCACGCGCTGCGAGTACATACTCAGTTCACTCACGCGCTGCGAGTACATACTCAGTTCACTCACGCGCTGCGAGTACATACTCAGTTCACTCACGCGCTGCGAGTACATACTCAGTTCACTCAGGCGCTGCGAGTACATACTCAGTTCACTCACGCGCTGCGAGTACATACTCAGTTCACTCACGCGCTGCGAGTACATACTCAGTTCACTCACGCGCTGCGAGTACATACTCAGTTCACTCACGCGCTGCGAGTACATACTCAGTTCACTCACGCGCTGCGAGTACATACTCAGTTCACTCACGCGCTGCGAGTACATACTCAGTTCACTCACGCGCTGCGAGTACATACTCAGTTCACTCACGCGCTGCGAGTACATACTCAGTTCACTCACGCGCTGCGAGTACATACTCAGTTCACTCACGCGCTGCGAGTACATACTCAGTTCACTCACGCGCTGCGAGTACATACTCAGTTCACTCACGCGCTGCGAGTACATACTCAGTTCACTCACGCGCTGCGAGTACATACTCAGTTCACTCACGCGCTGCGAGTACATACTCAGTTCACTCACGCGCTGCGAGTACATACTCAGTTCACTCACGCGCTGCGAGTACATACTCAGTTCACTCACGCGCTGCAAGTGCATACTCAGTTCCACGATTATTCATCGAAAAACCACAAAAAAAGCCTCCACTGCACAAACCACAAAAGCCTGCACAACTGTACAGCATAGTAATGTGTACTACAAGTGACTAGTAAGTGCTTAGTAGCTAGTAGTAAGTGGTTGCTGTCCCCATTGAACGTCATACCTCCTCGCCACTGTCGTCATATAAATCGCTCACAATCACTCCGCAGATTGCTGGCCATGCTACCGCTGTTCTGTGTGAAAACACACTCCCCTTGCTGTCACGGCAGCCAGCGATGCTGAGTGCACTGTCGAGCAATACAGAAGTTAACTAGCTAACTAGTTAGTTACTATTCCCTAGTTGCCTATAACTAGTTTGTTACTATTGCCTGCGCCTGGCGCGATCCGTGCTAGAATCTGATGATAACTGAGAAGCATTCTTGCTTGCTGAGTTGTGCTGACTAATGAGTAAAATGTCTCAGAATCGGTCTCGTCATTGCCGTAGCAGCCATGAATCAGAAGAGGTCTCGTCATTGCCGTAGCAGCCATGAATCAGAAGAGGTCTCGTCATTGCCGTAGCAGCCATGAATCAGAAGAGGTCTCGTCATTGCCGTAACAGCCATGAATCAGAAGAGGTCTCGTCATTGCCGTAGCAGCCATGAATCAGAAGAGGTCTCGTCATTGCCGTAGCAGCCATGAATCAGAAGAGGTCTCGTCATTGCCGTAACAGCCATGAATCAGAAGAGGTCTCGTCATTGCCGTAGCAGCCATGAATCAGAAGAGGTCTCGTCATTGCCGTAGCAGCCATGAATCAGAAGAGGTAGTCATTGCCGTAGCAGCCATGAATCAGAAGAGGTCTCGTCATTGCCGTAGCAGCCATGAATCAGAAGAGGTAGTCATTGCCGTAGCAGCCATGAATCAGAAGAGGTCTCGTCATTGCCGTAGCAGCCATGAATCAGAAGAGGTCTCGTCATTGCCGTAGCAGCCATGAATCAGAAGAGGTCTCGTCATTGCCGTAGCAGCCATGAATCAGAAGAGGTATTCACTGCCGTAGCAGCCATGAGTCAGAAGAGGTAGTCATTGCCGTAGCAGCCATGAATCAGAAGAGGTTGAGCGGCCGAGGGTCTATACAGGATGAATATCTGGTTTCCTGGAAGACCTTATCCATCAGGACCGGCGCGATGTGTCTGCGTCGAACATCTCCTCTGACACCATCTGTCAGAGGAGCGGACAGGACACGTCCAGGGGAGAAAGAAGCGCCCAGGCCTTGATCTACGAGGCAGTCTTGTCAAGGACTCCCACAGACTGCCTGCCCTCAGGGCGCCTACGATCAGACCACGACACACACGGACTATGCGCCCCCAACGGTCACCGAGAGCTTACCAGTAAATTCGAGGCCGGATTGATTTGATAGAGGTGAAGGCCACCGGGTTTAGATACGCTAATTCGGTTAGACACCGTGGTGTGAACTGTCCAGTGTCCAGTGTTCATATCAATACATCCATCCGGTGAGGACTTCCGCTGGATCTTGCGAGTGGGACGCTAACATTCCTGCACATCTGATTAATCCCAAGGTCAGTGGTGTCTCTGCAGCCTGCTCATTAGTCATTGAACATCCTGTATATTGTCTCATATCATTTTGATAGATAACATCTAAAAACGCTGACTTAGCGGCAAGCCTCACTCCATCTCATCACTCGTGTCGTCCAGAGAGGTCAGGGGCAGCAGTAGACTGCCGGGGGGCATCAGAGGTCAGGGTCAGCAGCAGACTGCCGGGGGGCATCAGAGGTCAGGGTCAGCAGCAGACTGCCGGGGACATCAGAGAGGTCAGAGTCAGCAGCAGACTGCCGGGGGCATCATAGAGGTCAGGGTCAGCAGCAGACTGCCGAGGGACATCAGAGGTCAGGGTCAGCAGCAGACTGCCGGGGGGCATCAGAGGTCAGGGTCAGCAGCAGACTGCCGGGGGGCATCAGAGAGGTCAGGTCACGGCCAGCAGCAGACTGCCGGGGGGCATCAGATAAGTCAGGGTCAGCAGTAGATTGCCGGGGGCATCAGAGAGGTCAGGGTCAGCAACAGACTGCCGGGGGGCATCAGAGGTCGGTGGCATCAGCAATCAGCATAAGCATAGGGAAAAGCAAGCTCGCTTAGTTACATTACTAGGCGAGCATATATCAGTTTGGTTTAATCCCTATTGACGTTATTCCACCAGTTTGAAAGTCTTGACGATGGGAGTACAAAGCAGAGCAACAGTCCTCGGAGACAGAGAGGTCAGCTCGTCATCAAAACTACGCGCCAGGCGCCGCCCCCGGGTGGACTCGAACCACCAACCTTTCGGTTAACAGCCGAACGCGCTAACCAATTGCGCCACGGAGGCCTGGAGAGACACGTAAAGCCACTTCATACAGGTTGCTTTATCTTATCCAGGTTCCTTACATTCCATGTGCCTGGTGTGATCTGGAAACCGATGGTTGTATTTTCTGCAACCCAGCCATTCCACTACATATTTTTATGTGTCCAATATGACTCATAACAGGACTGACCGGGCAGCTGCTATCTTGAGGACTGAGACTGGGAAGTGTAGGCTTGCACGCAGCACACAAAGATGCAAACTGTTCATTCATCGCCCCGTGTATAGTGTGTTCCAATGCGACCTCATATCGACATTTTTCCACATTATTGGATAGGAAATCAAAAACCAGCAACTAGCCTTTCCAATGCAAGGATTACACGGATGAAAGGGAGCAGAGGCGCACACAGGGGGGGGGGGGCACACGGGCCCCCGTGAGCGGCCCGCGCTTGACGCGGACGGACGGCGGCCCGCGGAGGGAGGACGACAGCGGGGGAGGAGGACGCACCGAGGCAGACGCTCGCGCGAGCGTAAGCGGGGGCCTAGGCGACACTGCAGAAGCTGGACTAAAAAGAAGAAGAAAAAAAACTGGACTACCTCAGAAGACCGAGTGCTTAAAGTCTGTGGCCTCAATGTTCAGTCTCTCAAACCAAAAACTGTCGAGTTATACCACGAGATCACACGGTTCGATTATGATTTTGTGGCTGTTTCGGAGACCTGGTCGAAGCCTGTAACGCCCAATCGCTTTCTTGCGTTTCCAGATTATTCAATCAAGCGCGCTGATCGGTCACACGCTCCTCTCGGTCATGACGGTGTAGCTATCGTGTTTCGCGATAAATTTGTGCATAAAGCTATTCATGCTCCTCTGTCAGACAGCCAGACATGCAAGCTGGAGTCACTTCGGTCGCTGTTCACCTGGAATAACAGCCGTCTGATTGTTGCTTCTCTGTATCGCCCACCGCGTCGTACTAGCGTAGCGCTTGAGGCCGATTTTGAATCCTTGGAGCTCCAGTACCAGCACATCATCATCAATTACCCCGAGTGCCCCGTCGTCATCGCTGGTGACTTGAACTGTGACTGGCTTGATGATGCGTCGCTGCCCAAGAGATTTATCTCCGATTTTGTAGCTAAATATTCGCTCCACCAGCTTATCACTGTTCTGACTTACTCTACCGGTTCTTTACTTGACGTCATAATCACTAACAGGGACTTTTCAGTGAAAAGTGGGACCAGATTCTGTCATTTTAGCCCCCATCGTTTTACTCGAGCCATGTTAGAACTGCCACGCCCACGTTTTAAATCGCGTGTTATAGAGTGTCGTTCCTTTAGACATTTTAACCTGCATGCGTTTGATTCTGACTTACTTGCCACCGACTGGAGCAGTGTGTTTTCAGCCGATAATGTAACCGACGCTTGAACATTTTTTTTAGACCGGTTCTGCCCCATTGTCAATCAACATGCTCCTGTTCGAACCCTGACGTTGCGCAACCCCGGCGCGCCTCCGATCTCGGACACGACACGCAGTCTCCTCGCCGACCGCTCCGAGGCCCTGCGGCGATGGGGCCGCAGTTCTGACCGGTACCGGGCAGCGAACCGGCTGGCCCGTGCTGCTTTCCGGTCCGACAAGCAGCGCCACATCGGTGAACGTGTCACCGCGCGAGGGCGGGGTTCGGTTTGGCGCAGCGCGAGGGACATTGTAGGCAGTAAGAAGTGTGCTCTGCAGGTCACGCCGTCTGTGTCGCCCGATGCCATGAACTCATTTTTGTGTGAATGTTGGTCCTCGTGTCGCCGCTGAACTTGAATCCCAAGGCTCGCCCCCGGAGCTCCCTACTCGCCTCCCGAGAGTAGGGGCATGCGCACTCCATCTCGGTCTCATCAGCCTCAGAACCCTCCAACAAATAATTTCCTCCATGCATAACTCACCTGCCCGCGGTCCCGACGGGCTTTGCATTCGGATTTGCAAGCTATCCTTCAACTCTATCGGCCACATCATGCTTCATCTAGTCAATTCCTGCATCGTATCCAATGATATCCCCGCCGCCTGGAAACACTTCCTCGTCTATCCTATCTTTAAATCCGGAGATCCTACAAATCCTTCAAACTACCGACCCATATCACTACTTCCAGTCATTGCCAAAATAGTAGAGCGCACGGTCCAGCGTCAGCTATACTATTACCTCAACTCCAACAAACTTCTATTTCCATCCCAGCACGGCTTCCGGCCCCGTTTCTCTACTCTACCGAGACGGCTCTCTCATTTGTCACGGACAGCATACTTTCGACCACTGATCAAGGTCATATCTCTTTCTTGTGCTTGATTGACCTGAGTAAATGTTTCGATGTCATCAATCATGATACATTGTTTTGAAAAACTTCAGTTGCTGGGAGTCGACACAACCTGGTTCAAAAATTATCTTGGCGGTGACACTCAGAGTGTTGGCATCACTGGCTCTAATGGTCGTATTAGTGCCTCTTCCAGTCAGGCAATCAATCAGGGCGTCTTCCGGGGCTCTAGCCTTGGTCCTGTCCTCTTCTACGCGTTTGCCAATGACCTGAGTCTGTACGCTGGCGACGCACAAGTCGTGCAGTATGCCGATGACACTCAGGTCATTGTTTCAGGCCCAAAATCTGCGATACCGAACCTTGTCTCTCGCCTGGAGCACTCTCTGTCGTGTCTCGGCGATTACTTCCACTTGAACGGACTTAAAGTTAACGATTACAAATTTGAGTTTATCGTTTTCGGTTCAAAGCAAAATTTACGCAATCTCCCAACTATCAATGTCTCTTACCGTGATACATGCCTGACGCCTAGCAACGAAGTGAAAAATATCGGTTTTATTTTTGACCGGCATCTGTCCTAGGACGCACATGTTCGAGCCCTCTCGCGTAAGTGCTGTGGCATCCTAATTGCCCTTTCCCACCTCCGCCATTACCTTCCTCCCGAGACCCTTCCTGAAATTGTTACTGCCTTGGTCATCTCGCACATCCGCTACTGCCTTGCAGTATATGGGAACGGCACTGCTAAGAATCTTGCCGCTATCCAAAAGATTGTGAACTTCGCTGCCCGGGCCATCTCAGGCAAGCGTAAATTTGATCATGTGTCTGATGTGCGAGATGCACTCGGCTGGCTCGAATCCCCCCAACTTTTCCACTATCAGTCCTTATGCCTTCTTCACAAAATCGTCAGTGTCAGAGAACCTGAGGGCATCGCCCGCCAGATCTGTGCCAACCGAGACAATCCTGCTCATACCCGCTCAACCCGACAGGATCATCTCCTACAGTTACCCGCTATCCGCACAGAGGCCGGGCGGCGTCGATTTATGTACCGGGTCCCACAGCAGATGAACGAGTTGCCAGCGGACATTCGGGGCTTGAAGGGAGCGCACTTTAGAACAAGGCTGAAGGCTTACCTGCGTGATCTCGGTGGCTCTTAATCCGTGTGTTTTTAGTGTGTTAGTGTCATTTTAGCATTCATCCGTTTTTGTCATGTTTCTTATAGTCATGTCATAGTTGGCCTGTGTATGTCTGCGTTCGGTACGAGTGTGAATGCTTTACATGCATGTCATTGTCCCATTTTACTGACGAGAGGGCCGTAATAGCCACAGTTGATGTGGATGGCCTTTAATAAAGTACTACTACTACTACGGGCCCGTGCCCCCCCCCCCCCCTCTTACGAAATGCGGGCCCCTCTGAGGAGGCCCCGTGGGGCCTCTGTTTGGTTTTAATTTTTGTTTGGCCCAATTTGTGGACATTTTTTTCTCCTCATTTTTGGGTGTCAAAAACTGAAAATTTCGCAAATCCGATATAGCCATTTTGAAGTCCTGTTTGGCACACGGGCCCGTGTCCCCTTTACGAAATGCTATGCCACCGGACCGCCCTATGAGGCTGCCCGGTGGGGCCCCTGTCCTGTTACATTTTTTACAAATCAAAAGTGATTTTTGTTCTCATCCGTAACAGCCCACTGCGAAAATATAGAAAGCAAAGTTATCGCAAAAATGTGTAACGGGTCGAAGCTCTAAGGAGAAAAAATATAAATATATAAAATAAGACACGAAGTGTTCCTCATACCAGTTCCTCATACCAAATACACAAGGAGAACATACTGGCCCGTGCCCAGTGGCGGCGGAAAGTATTTGATGGGGGCAAAGAAACCCAGGGGGTCCCTCGGCCAAAGGCCCCCTCCCCCGAAAAAAAAATGGGCGCGAAATGGTATGTCCCCGGATTTAGGCTACTATATTTTGCAGGGCCTCTAAATGGTCGCAAAAAAACAACGGACACGCTACTATATTTTGCAGGGCCTCTAAATGGTCGAGAAAAAAAACTGACAGACCCATGTTGAAGTATCAGACATTCCGAGGACCCCTCAGGTCAACCGAAGGCCCCCTCAGGCCCACTGAGGCTGGCTGGGGGCACATCGGGGCCTTCGGTCATTTTTTTCGATAAAAAAGGAAAGCATCTATCTAATTTCTTGGAGAGCTCCCTCTTACAAATTTATGGGGGAAAAACCATGTGTTTGCCCTCCCCCCTTACTACGTAATATCGACGTAATGCGCCAATGTGCATCCGTGAATCCATTCAAGTGTGCGTACTCGGTATCTGGAAAATGTTTTCCTTTGGATATTCTCCGCTGGATAATTATCGCCGATATTTTGTCATTCCCACGTTCGGCATATGCCGGCATATGCTGAAATGGAAAATTATCCCCGACAGAGTAGATATCTACTCTGTCGGGGATAATTTTTCATTTGTAAATTATCGCCCCGTGCAGAGCGTTCGGTATCTCCAAGGATATTATCCATCTTTTTTTTGCGTGCGCTGTAAAACACGAATTTAACTCATTTCGGCGTGAAATTTGTATTAGTCAACCTTAACCCTCGCCCGTGCAGCGTCCGATACCTACGTGACCGTGCAGGGGAGGGGGTGGGGAGGGGAGGGGGTACAAACCCCCCTGGCGTTTCGCCCCTAGTTGAGCTGGAGCTTCGATTAAAACGAGCGTATTACGTATGATGAGAGGAAGCCGTTGCTACCCTATTTTAATGTCATGGGTCATTAGATGACCTCTGAGGTCATGTTAATGACCCGGATGTCATCCAAATCGTGCATGTGTAAAAATGTAATTATAATCGAGCTAAAATCTTGAATGAACATATAATTATGCAAAATGGGTCCTAAATTTGAAATCAGCGTCACAAAATGTCCTAGAAACTACCAGAATCTAAAAAGGTCATCTCAGGTCATCTGAGGTCAGCGACCTCGATTGACCTCTGAAAAGGTCAACCAAGGTCACGATCTCAGTGGAAACCATAAATGTCACCTGGTAACACCTGTGCATATGCTTCTGAACACCAAACACTCGGAAACTGCACAAGTTACAAGCATCGATACTGCAGGACACCAGTTGCGCCTGACATGACCTTGAGAAACAGGTCACGGGTCATGAGGGGTATATTTTTTTAGGAGTATGTGTGAAATTGTTAAAAAGTAGGATACTTGAAGTTTCATCGTAATCGGTTGATAACTACGCGAGTTATTACCGAAAAACGGAGGGGTGGCATCCACCCCCACCGTTGTTTAACCCTTGCCGCATAGCACTGGCAAGGGTTAAAAGCAACAGGAATTATTTTGAGAACACAGCATGTGCAAAAACTCAAATTAAAAGACAGCAAATGGCCGCCGGTGAACGCAGCAGCAGTCAGCTGACTACGACGAAGGGATAATATCCAAGCCACCCTGCTCCTGACATTTTCCATGATTCTCGACCGCGACGAAAAATTATCGGGGATGTTTTTCCATTTTCCAGATACCGAATGTGATTCTGGATTTTTTTCTCCCATGATCCCGAAAAATTATCAAACATTTTCCAGATACTGAACGCACGGCAACTATCTACAAAGCTGTATTTTAGGAAACATGGTTCTGTTCGGTAGCAGAGCTTCACAAACATTGTGAAGCTGTCAAACTCACTGTCTAGCAACGTAGGACGGTGGTTTTAACATCACGTTGCTTGGCAACGTGGCGTGTGAAAATGAAGTTATCATATTCCCTGATCAATGGCATTCACTGCTTACGTAAGGCATGCATAGTCGCTGCCTCCTACGCTGAAGTTCGGATATAGGAACATCGCCTTACTGGCTTCCCTTCTAGTGCGCTGCCTTTCAATATTGCATATATGCAGCGGTCCTTATTGGGTCCGTAATGGTGGGGCCCCTTCGTTGTCCGACGGGGCCCCCTTGAGATCGTGCCACTCCCCCGCCCCCTTACGAAAATCCTGTGTGCGCGCCTAAAAGGGAGCTATTCTTGAGTCGATTCGTGACAGAACCAAGACGTATTAGTCAGTTATATATCAGTTCGCAAGACGTATTAGTTCACCAGTTCATCAGTTCACCTACATCATATAAGTACACAAATCCACGCTTGAAACATGATCGGGGTTTGGAAATTGGTGAAAAAGAGGATGGTGGTGGAGGTGGTGGATTGGGGTTTCAGGGCGCCGCAACTCTCGTGGTTATATGACGCCAATGTGAAAAGAGGAGTTATTACCTAGCAACGCGGCAACGCGGCAACGCGGCAACGCGGCAGCGCGGCAGCGCGACCTTCGACGCTAGCTTCATTTCGTGACGGCAATTGTAATGAAGGCCTGAGCTAGGGAATGGAATTTAGATGCTTGAAGAAAAGCACGCTTAGTTGCATCCGTTGTCGAACCAAACTGGTTACAAATCGAAGTGAGTTGGTGTCAGCAGTGTCGGATTACCAGGGAGGTGTGCCATTTCTTGAGCATCAGAAACGAAAGATGAATATGATCACTCATCGAAGCAGCAACCCATAGACATTTGTTTTAATACTCCACGCCATCAGGGGCGGATCCGGGGGAGAGGGCGCAATGGGGCCATGGGGGGGGGGGGGGGCAAAGTCCTGAAACCATGATGTGCCCCCCCCCAAACGGGTTTTCTTAATAACTTGAAAACTATGATAAGCTTATTGGGTGAACCTTTCAGTACCTTATGCTGCATCAATTCTACGTATTCTGTCAAAATTGCATTGAAATATGTGTAGCAGTTTGGGAGGTAATGGCGTTTTAATGACGTCATGTCATGCCATTTTTGGTGGACAAACGATACATGTTTGAAAAATCGTCGAAAATCGAGTTCTGAAGACAGTTGCAAATGCAAAATGTCAAAATAAAGGAAGTGACATTCTCTTCGAAAAGTCTATCTCGGATTTGCGAAATTTTGGGTTTTTGGCCCCAAATAACAAAAATAAAAATATTTTCCCGGGAACAAAATCCAGAAAATAAAGTTTTCTAAGATATTAAGCAAACCGGAATATATAATGGAAAGGCAAACTTATGAACGATAACCACACCAAATGTCAAAGCAATATCTTCATTTATGACTGACTTATGGCTCCCTAAGGATGAGTAACTCATGACGTCATTTTTAACTGCATTTTATGGCTTTTCTGACCAGATACAGACAAATAAATGCAACTACTGTATTTCTGAGAACAATTACTGGTCTAGAAACATGCCTTTTTTATTTAGATTAACCCTCGCCCTACGGGAGCTTTTTCACCTTCGCCCTACGGGGGGGGCCTGAAAGGCCCCCCTTGTTAACTTCCAAACCAAGCAACTTAGAGCAATGCGGTAAGAACCAGCATGTTGCCTGTCATGAGAGGAATATAACAGTATGCGACTTTTTAGGTTGAAGGTCAACGGGTGACCTTCCAGGTCAAGTGAATGACCTCGGATTTACCATGTCCAGAACAGCGATTTTGCTCTTTAGAAAACCTCAAAATTAGAAAATGATAAATGTAAATAAAAAGACATGTTCTTAGACCAGTTTTGGCTCAGTAATATACAAAAAGTAATTATTTGTTCGTATCTTGTCCAAAAATGTCAACAAAAAGTTATTAAACAAAATGACGTCATCAGTTTCTTACACTTAGGAAGCCATCACAGTCAATAATGGAGATATTGCTTTGAAATTTGGCATGAGTATTGTCCATACTGAGTTCTCTCACATGTATTCCGGTTTTTCTAATATCTTTGCAAATTTTGATTTTGTGGGATTTTTTAAAATAATTTTATTTATTTTTTATTTTAGGGGTCAAAAACCCAAAATTTGGAAAATCGGAGATTGCCATTTTAAAGAAAATTACATTTTGTATCTTTGGTGAATTGAGTTTGCAATTTGCTTTAAAACTCTGTTTTCTACGATTTTTCAAATATTTCTCATTTTTTTACCAACATGACGTCATCAAAACATTATTATCTCCCAAAAATTACTTAACCAATTTCAAATAATTTTTTACAGCCTACGTAAAATTGTTGTAAACTCAGCTACCAAAAAAATCAACAAGATGCACTCTATGTGGCAAAAGTTATTCAATAAAAACCTCAGGGGGGGTTTTTCGCCCTATGGGGGGCCTGTCAGGCCCCCCATAGGGCGAGGGTTAATCAATTTCAAATTTTGACCTTATGCGACCTAACAGGTTGATCTGAACTTCGCCTAAGGGCCATTATATTGGGTCAAGTTGTGAAAAAAATGGATACTGCTATTGAATTATACATGCAGAATAACCCATAAACCATGTGTCGCATGACTTACGTAGACCTCTTGCCAATAGTGACCTTTTGTGACATGACCATGACCTTTGATTACAATATCAATTTGGCTTATGCGGGAGATTTATTATACATCTGAGAGAACTTTGTGCCATAACAGTCGCAATCTAAGGCTTTAAATGGAAAGTATGGCCTATCAACCCAAATACCTTGATATTGACCTTTCACTTGACCGTGACCTGAAATACTACCTTATTTTGACAATTTCTGACGTATGCGGTGGATGTGTCTCATTAAGAGCTTTCCATTGCCGCCTTGCGCGTCTCGTTGCGGTTATTGGTTCGGAAGATAACGAGGGGAAAAATATGACCCCCCCCCCCAGCGGGGCGTATTCGGCTGAATACCTTAGCGGGGCGTGGGTTAACGTCACTCTACCCTCCCCCCCCCACGGGTCATCAACTTCTCGCTGACGGATCTGCTACCCCCCCCCCCCCCCCGCTCAACAATTTGAATACGCCACTGGATTTCCCCCTCCCCTCCCCCACAAAAAAGTATAGATCCGCCCCTGCGTGTCTGGTGTTGTTCTAAGCAGTTCGATCCTTAGTCATCGGACAGTGCGACGTACGTAATACCATACACAACGCACAGAGCTCGAATAGTACTCCAACAATCTGTCAATTATCCTGTTTGTTTGAATTTCGCATCATCCCAACGGGCTCAAAAGCTTGTCATCTGACACAAACCCCAAACAGACAACACCTCACTGCGCATATCTGTCCGTCTTCCAGTGGCTTTCTGACACCACCATGCCGTCTCGAATTAGCTGCGGCCTCACTCGGGGGGGGGGGGGGGGGGGTGTTGGAGCACCGTAGGCCCTGAGCCTGGCACGGTCGGCCACCGGACGATATCAGCCGCCCTGTCACACCATTCCAACATCATCTCAGCAGATCTTGTGCCGGGCAGCGCAGCGGCCGCGTGGCTGTGAGACGTTGACAGGCGCACCCCGACCCGCGGCGGCGGGTTGGTATGTCGCTATGACGTTACGGTAGACTCATGCCTGGTACTGCGGTGGTCACACGGAGGCTGGCATTGCAGTGGTTGGTCCCAGATCGGTTATCAGCCGGAGATGGTAGTACCTGCCACCGGGTTAGTTGATGCGTCACGGCAGTTTAATTCTGCCGAGTGCAGGTGCAGTACAATCGTCGAATGCTCGTGAACGATCCGCACGTGGTTTGAGGGCGAGTTTTGAAAGAAGCGCGCGTGGAAAACATGAAAACATGAAATAGGTGTATGTGTTTAGCACCTTTAGTTGTTTAAAATGGCCATGAGTTGGAATTCACATAATCTTTCAAACAAACCTGGGTAAATTAATCCAATTAATGGTTACTGATTATTCGCAAACCATACACAGAGCAAATCACATGGGAAAAGGCATTTCCTTTGCTCGTGCCAAATTATTACAAAGCCGAACACAGAGACCGTCTTGCGTACAGCCTCGAGCATCCCTCTTCCTAATTGTGGCTCAGTTCCCGTCACATTATTCATCGCATTATCACACTCATCGCCAGCGGCACAGCACATTATGATACACCATACATCCATAAATGTTTTAACTCATGGCATATGATTTCAAGTACTCTGGTACTATTATATGATGCAAAATAGTTTCCGATGTTCCCTTATAGTTTAACATCGTTTTCAGTCCTATTGACAAAGCGCTTGTTAGTTGTTACAGCCGCACGACCCGCTTTAGTTGGCTACATCTTGACACAAACCTGTCTGATCGATAGACATATTATCCGTCATAACTGTTCAGAATGGCGGCCGGCGGGCGGTGATGGCCACATGGTGACAAGGCCGACAACTCTCTACGGCAGGGTCACTGATGGACGCCACAAAAGCCGCCCCACATGTTTCGTGGCCGCTGCGGTTTCCAAAAATTACTCCAGCGCCGTCCGAGTGAGCATCAGGCGCTAAAATACTCAGAATTGGCGAAATAAGCCCCATTGGGACATAATGAGAAAGTGGCGTTAAATTAAAGAAGCAGGCGGCCAGCTTAGTAACCGTGGTTTACATTCTGTTATAGTCGTAAACGTAATGTAATGATGTTTGGATAAATTTGCTGCTGTATGTTTTTATCATGGCACTCTTGGGTTATACTACCTGCAGCATTTAAACTGCATATTTCAATTATTACCGTTTCCTTTCCCACTAGTGTCTTAATTTGCTCTACTTTGACCTAATTTATTTTTACAATGAAGATAGTGATGTTTTGTGGATTCGGGCTCATCAACAGCTATCAATAACTATGATGGCTATGAATACTTTACTCCGAAAAGTATGTAAAAGGTCTCCTTTATCTCCTTCATGAACACAATGCATTGGTGATGCCATCCAACACCTAACAAGCTGAAACACGTTAACTATTGCATCACGACTTCATTCCGATAGTTCGACAGAAACCACTCAAACACTTTGTCCTATCAGTTGCCAGCCATTGGTGTCACGAACAAGCAAATGCTCTTCTGTGTCACAATCCCGCGGTTGCACGAACCACGACATAAGAGCCGTGTGCAGGTATGGGGGCAGTAAGTAACGATGATGACCTCAGCAACACGATGACGAGGATGATGACGATGATGACCTCAGCAACATTCTACACATTGCGATGCGTACAGAATGGACTCGATTATAAATACACTTCTGCCGCCAAAAACCAGGAGGAATCAGTCAAGAGTCCTGGAACTATTTAGTGTCGTCCGAGTTGGTAGACAAATATCTCGCTATACTTGAGAAAACTTACGGTTTTCGCCCTGACTTAGCAAACAAAGACTACTAGCCGGGCAAAACATTATAAAACATACTAATCGCCAAGCACACTTAGATTTATAGAACAAGGGAATATGTCAACAACTGGATAGATCAGTAGAGCAAACATCTGACAGACTAAGGATACATCTACTAATCATCCATGATCATCATCCATGTTGCCATAAGTCATCAGTTAATAATCACACTAAGCATCAGACAAATTTGACTTCATGAAGGCTGCACTTCAGTCATGGAGTGACCATTAGGCATTCCGATTAATATCTTGATTTGGACACTGCACCCTTACCGAGGTGGGGTTGAGTGTAATATAAAATAAAACATCGAAAGTGATAAGTGTCCCTGCCTGAATTAATTGGCCTTGGCTTGACCCTGCCCTAATGACCAAACTTAATCTCCCTGACTGAGCCATCAATTTCGTAAATATTAACAGTCACCGGTTATCTCACCAGTTCAAACCGGTGGCGACTTGACTCTGGGATCAGGATTTTGATCGGTCATTGTTCTGTTCGGAAAACTCATGCTTCAAGTGAAAGCCGAACTTAGCATGCAATAAGCCACGTCATAAAATGTGAATTACAGATGAAGAAGAGAAGAGAAGAGAAGAGAAGAGAAGAGAAGAGAAGAGAAGAGAAGAGAAGAGAAGAGAAGAGAAGAGAAGAGAAGAGAAGACTCCCACATTTCGGATAGCGACTTCTTGAACAATATCATGTAAAATCTGCTACCTTAGCTTACAAAACATTTGTATACAAAATATGAACTTATTCATTTATGTATTCTTGCCTCTCCACAACAGGTCACAATATTACCCAATTACAGGGAATATCGGCCAATTACAGGGGGATGTTACTACTTTCTATATTGAAAGCTTTCATCGTAAGCGTAATGGACCTGTCGTGGAGATCCTTTCACGATGCAAAACCTGTGTCAAGTAGTGACCGTAGGTGCCAAGAAATATAAACAATCTTAGAAGATTAGTATCGTTTTCGGCAAATGATGTCATTACAATATATGTAAAAAGAGTGGACTTAACAGTTAGCGTAAGCTACAAATGTAGCCAGCCGTTTAACCCTCGCCAGTGCAAGGGGTGGTGGATGCCACCCCCCGGTTCTTCGGAAATAACTCGCGTATTTATCAATCGATTAACCCGCGCACTGCAGGGGCTTCGCGCCGAACACGAACTGCAGGGGGTGATTTCCGCCCCCCCCCTGAGATCTCGAAAACTACGCTACATAGCGAGAAGAAGAAAACGCCATTTAATAGCTTGATACATGTTCTATCGAAAGTATTTCAGTATTGTTTTAGGTCAGGTCAAAATTGAGGTCACCAGAGGTCATCGAAGGTCAAATTTTCCAGTTTTTGTTCCTGTTTTAGGACATCGCTCCAGAAATTTCCATATATCTCAGAAACTATGCTGGTTAGAAACAAACCGAAAAAATCAAACGCCAGCCAGTGAAATTTGCAATCGCTGAGGTGTCCTCAAATTTGATCTCAGGTCAATATCTGAGGCTCCAGAGGTAAAAAAGAAAAAAATGACGTTTTTTTGCTAAATCGTTTTTCGCTATTAACTTTGTATGTAAAAAAGATAACGGAAAACTGCTTACGCCATTGCGTTTATCTTGTCAAGGCGCTTTGAATGATGTACATGGTGACCTTTTTAAATTAACTTACAAATTTGACCTCAGGTCAAGGTCAAGGGTGACCCAAGTAGGTCATGTTGCATATGGGAAGACGTGTCTCGACGAAACAAATACATTGATGTCCGTTTCACTTCTCTATCTTCATTATGTCGGGAGTTATTGACAAAAAAGTGATGGTGACCTCGCATGACCTCAAATGACCCAATAGGGGTCACTGAACAAAACTTACACTTGGATCATCAAGAATATCCTATAATAACATGATCCAGAAGTAATTGGACTAATATCATGCATATCCTTAGCATTTGTATATTTCCCCATTGACTTATGGGGAGGTTACGAAATTGACCTGACCTTAGGTCGCGATATCAAAATTCCGAGAAAAACGAATTGTAAGTACTTATGCTCTCATGACATCCTGTAAGTTTCAAACTGATCGGTGAAAAACTCTGGCTTTGGCACAACTGCAAACATTTTTGGAGGTGGGGTCACTTGACCTGGTCTGGTGACCTGACCTGAGATGACCCGAGGTTATTTTTTTCCCAAAGTGTGCGCAATTGATGTTCTGACAGGTGTGCGAAAACCCGGCGGCGCGCAGCGCCGCCATTTTTTCGCTATCTTTGAAAAACCCGGGAGGGGGGGGGCGGAAATCAACCCCCTGCAGTGCGCGGGTTAAGATGAAACTTTCAGTTCCCTACTTTTGAACAATTTGACACATACTCTGAATTTGTGTTTACTTCTATGATCTATCCCCCATGACCCGTGACCTATGACCTGTTTAACAAGGTCATGTCAGGCGTAACTGGCGTCCCGTAGTATCGGTGCTTGTAACTTGTGCAGTTTCGAAGGAGGAAGCCCTGCTGCTCTACAACGTCTGCAGAACCAGGGTTGACCTGCGCCTGCGTACGGACGTGCGACGGTGCGCGGGGAGGCTCACGCCTCATCCTCACCAGTTTGAGTGATTGTGCCTGATTCCAAGATGCGAGTGAAGTGAGTGCAAGTGACGAGAGAAGTTTTCGCAGTCACTATACATATGAGCAATGGTATGTGAGTCAGAAAAAGTAATTACAAGACTAAAACTTGCATTGTTTTCATTGTACTTGCTACTTTTAATGGTGATCACTGAGACCCGCAAGTTTATCAGGTCATTGTTTTGGATCTTTAACCAACTACCAACCGCAAAGTCTTTTAATGTCAGCAATTTTTCAACAAACGCACGCAACTTCAACGGCAAACTCGACCGAGTGCACACCGTGAGGCACCTACCCTCGCGCCGGAGACGCGGCCATCGCCCGAGGCAACGAGACCGGCAGATGCCTGGCCGGCCCGGCCCGGCCGGTGACCACTGCAGTGACGTCACTGACCGCGCGGTCGTCTGTACCGAGATGACCTTGGCCGGGTCACAGCATTGTGGTCACGTGATGGTGGTGGCCCAGTGCTGGCGTGGTTGCGAATTGTGGACACTGGACACCCGCATAGCTGAAAGTGTGCTGAAAGTGTGCTGAAAGTGTGATTTTGCGATAGTGTCTTGTCAGTGTGTGCGAGCATGATGTCTATGTGTGTAAGTTGTTTAACGTTCCATCCGCATTAACAGGGACGTGACCTACGTGTGTCATAGCCGACGTGTGTCAAATACAAATACACATTTTCGAGTGTTTGCTGCTCAAGAGCATATGCACAGGTATCAACAGGTGACATTTATGGTTTCCAGTGAGATTGTGACCTCCGATGACCTGAATCACTTTTTTGGGCCTCTGTCAGTTTCTAGGACATTTTGTGACGCTGATTTCAAATTTGGCATCCATTTTACATTAGTATATGTTCCACTCGGGTCATGCACTTGCACAGGTCAACCGAGGTCACTGACCTCCGATGACCTGTGATGACCTTTTTGAAATCTGGTAGTTTCTAGGACATTTTGTGACGCTGATTTCAAATTTGGCATCCATTTTGCATAATTATATGCTCATTCACGATTCTAGCTAGATTAATTTCAATTTCTACGCATTTACCATTTCTATGACTTCCGGGTCATTGACATGACCTCACAGGTCACATAATGACCCAGGGCCTTAAAATCGGGTATCAACGGCTTCATCTTGACACAAGCAATGCGGTTCTTTTTTAATTAAAGCTCTAGCTCAATTAGGGGGGCGAAACGCCAGGGGGTCATACCCCCCCCCCCCCCCCCAGCACGGTCACGTAGGTATCGGACGCTGCACTGGGTACTGGCGAGGGATAATGGTTGATATGGCTGCAATAGACAATGCAATTGGTAAACCTTTACTGCTAAATCTTAAACCATTAATCTCTAATGTCACAACCTAATGTCTTCAGGCGTATTATTGAACCTCTCTCTTGCAAATAAAACCCATTTATACCCTACAGTAACAAAGCACAGCGCCAGCGAATGCCGACGCGCTTTAGCTGAACGCCTCGAGCCTCGAGGGGATGATGTATGAGGCTGGGGCTACCCCCAGAGGTAATGGCTGATTTGCATAGGCATCACTGTGGACCATCCCAAGGTCAGGGCTTCTCATTGTGATCTTCTGCCGACTGCAGATCAGCATAAGACTAATAAGCTTTTGTTGTGCTATAGTTATTTGGCCATGTTTACCCAGACATTACTAAGATAATGTATGCAAACGACTGCTTTTATGTGCAATCCGGATACAACTTAGTTAATATTAAATATGGTTAGTTAATTATGAACCCAGTACTGGAGATGCAGCTGAGAGATGATATTGACTAATCTAAATGATGTAAAACTTATAAGCAGTTTTCTGTTTTGTTTTTTCTGGCAGATTATTATGGATTGATCCGACCCAGAAAGTCATGCAAAACATGCGAATGCCCATCACTAGGTTCAAACACAAATACCCACGAGCCGGCTATCCACGAGTACATGCGCCGTGTGAGTACTAAGCAGATGTACCTGTTCCGCAGATATCAGCACCTCTGATATATCTCTAGAATACTCGTACACCAGTGATCTCCTAGAAGGCAGAGCGTTTTAGCCTGCGCAGTCTTGCTGCACTGTACCGGCATCCCGCGCGCTCTACCGACATCCAGACTCAACACATCGACATCCCGACAGCCTTGGATTTGTCGCTCGGCTGCAGGTGTTGGGCAGAATATCGGACTGGTGAAACGTTCCTAGCACAAAAACCGCAGTCAGTCATCAGCGAACTTGATCGAGCAATGCGGTCAAGATGGCAGAGGAAACATAGTATGTGAGATCCTTTTGTGTATTGGGCAAGAGACAAGCCAATGTGAGGACAAAACAGAGGTGTTCTGCAGGTTTCGTCATTGTTCCTTTCGAATTACACCAAATATTGTAGTAGTGCATAACTTGTTAAAAAAAACGATATGCGAAATAGTTGTGTGTCATAGTTGTATGGAATGTATTAGTATTTCTGGAATGTATGTGTATTTAATATAAACTCATCCTCTCCTATAGGCATTATCAAATCGAAATACAAGCATAGTCTCTGGTCCTTGCGAGTTTATTTATTGTATAGCATATTGACATTAAAACCGAACCCATGACTTTACCCTCGTTATGTTCAACTTCATCGATCTAATATCAAGTAATCGATAAATATTTTGTGGACATTACAAAATTAAATACTATGTCCAACTAAAACAAAATCATAATCCTAATTAAATAACAGGAGCTGGAATGGCCGTTTTTCACATTTTGAGCGCACAACCTTTCGATGAGAAGACATGATGACAGAAACAGAAATAACTAGAGACGATTTCAAACAGCATTCAACCTGTCATTTTTACAAGCTACATGCAGTTTTATTTATTTATTTCCCAAGATCGCCGACGGGATGACCCATTGATGGACGAAGTCATAGTTTAAAACAAAAACACGATATTACACATTGACATTCATCTGCTTAACATAATACCTATGATAAAATCAAGTGAATATACGAAAAATACGAAACGCTGCCTGAATCCTAAAAATAAACGCTAAGCAAACGCGAAAAAGTTGTTCTGGAAGGAACAGCATTGTCGCATTGTATATAAATTTGATAACTGCAGACATAGACAGCATTGCTGTAACCAATTCTTGAGGTGCTCTGCTAATATTATCTTTTGCTCTCTGGTGTTAACTTACGGTGTCGTGCGTCGTTGGGATCGAGGGCGGGGGCACTCCTGATCACCTATTAATGGGTGGCGGTTAGAAAAAAATCACATTTTCAACCAGAAGATATAATTATTCTCCTTCAGGTATGCGACTTGACACTGCTACAGGCCAGGTTTTTGCACGTAATAATTAATCACCGACTAGAGGCCACTATCGCCTCGCTTGTTTCGCCCGAAGGCGGCGTTCGACACACCAAGGTCGAACGGCGCATCTGTTGATGATCTCTCTCACGTTGTCATGCACAGCACGAGCCGGTCCCAGGCGGCGGCGGCGGCGGCGGCGCGGCGGCGGCGGAGGGGCCTGCACATGGCACTCCGCGCCGTGCCGCACCGCACCGCGCCAGGGAGGAGGGCCGCCGGGGAAGATGCTGGGTCAGTGTGTGCAACAGCGGGTCCTGCCGGCCGGCCGCGGCGTCCGACAACTTTCCACTGGATCCGGACAAGGTCGCAGCCTGACCGCTGCGCTGGCGGGATCGTCTCTACCCGGGGGCGGCCTGGCGCGGCTCGAACGGAGTCTTCTGCTGATAGCGGGGCTGCACGTCGGCAGGCTAAGTCGCCGCCATCGCTGGCTGGAAGCCGATCTTGTAGCCGGTCTGGCCGCTGAGATAGGGAGATAGTGGGGACGATTTGGCGACCACGTGGGACATATGGTAAAATAAATAAAATAGCAATATAATGTGGAACGCGCTCTGGCATGACTTCGTTGATGCGCCACTTTCACATCGCTCGGGCTTAAATTGGACGCTGTCCACAATGTCGAACATTTCACCATCTGCCAAGAATGGGAAGAACTAAGTAGATTGAGTTGCTTTTGTCAAGGCTACTATAGGTAGGCAAATCAGAGCCTTTTCCCCGGCTAAGAGCCTTTTCCGCCTGGTTCCTCGGCTAAGACCGAATTTAGGAACATCGCTGCATCGCTTGGCTTGTGAGTGCCACATTTTCTCATTCAGTTAAGACGGTGAGGCGATATTTTTTACACCTCATAAGATAAGAGTCGAGAGGGACGTCAGTAAGGAAGAACGGTCATCGCTGACTGCAGTGACACAGGGCAGTTCCCAGATCACCCCACATCCTTTTGTACTGTAGGGTCAGCTCACTGCCACATCATGCTTAACCCTATTCCCTGCGGGGGCAGATTCTGCCCCTCCCGGTGGTTTTTAACTTGCCGCTTCTAAACCGTTAAGCTTATTATTGTTATTATTGTGGAATGGCGTCCTGAAACTTTGTGACTTTTCCCAAAATTGAATGGCGCGTGTTGTATCAAAATTTAGAGAAAAAATAGGTCCAGCAGAGGCGATTCCAGGCTCCTCTTTTGGGGAGGGTGTTACGAATGCGATTTTGCGTCGCATACTTCCTTCGTGGTTTGCATTGCAATAAATGCGTCAGAAACAATTTCAATGCAATATGCATCATAGATACTGGGATTGTAAATATTTTTTGGGAAGAGGCGCACTCAGGATAAAAAAAAAAATAGGAGGCGATACCCACCCTCAAATTAGGTCCAACTTCAAATTTGTAAGATGATTAAAGCGTTACGCGCATGGTGCCCCCATGTTTTTTCCTGGATCCGCCTATGCGTAATATATTAAATTTAACAAATTACAGCATACAATGCCCACATGTGACGTTCATGTCGTCCCAAACAATCACGAACAGCACATATTTTTTCCCAGAAAATCCTCCCATTTTACATTCCCTGAATACGCCTAGGATTTTTAATTTGGTTTTTTGTCCTTTAATATATTAAATACCTGTACATTTGAAGCTCAAAATGGTTTGGAACATGCAAATTGGTCGAGCCACATGGCCGCAATTACTTTTTAAAAAACACCCACAATTGTCAGATTGTGTGCCCCCTGGCACCCCATTTTTAAACAAAACAAAAATTTTGGGATCCAAAAAGAGAGATTTTGTCATGACGAATCGAATGGCGTTTTCTCCATCGAAATCGACCGAGCGGTTCTCGAGATCTCTGGGGGGGGGGGGGCAGAATCTGCCCCCCCCCCCCCCCCCGGAGGTTAACGTAATTCTGGCCGCCCGCAGAGAATAGGGTTAATGAATCCCTCGTGGCGTACAATTGGTGTCCAATTTATCTGTCAGTTTGGTTATTTATAATCTGCTCATTTGCAGGTACCCTTGAACACAAGCGACTTGCGGGGATCCTTGAACACAAGGTACCTGTCATTTTGTTTACGCCGTTACATAACTAGGATGACTGGGACCAATCAGGACAAGTAACCATTACCCCTCACTCAGACGAAAACATTTCTGTGTCGCCTGGTTTTAATTTCGCTGGACTGCGTACAATGCAATGCATTTCATAGATGTTATTATGGCTATTGACTGAAACGCTTTTGAGGCAACACAACAAGCGATAAACAAAGCGATAAACAAGCGATGGCTAAATACCAAGATCGTGCAGAATGAAAATCTAGACTGCTCTTAGACTCTCACGCCACTTTGAATGTTTCTATAAATCGGCATTTGCTAAAATGCCACAAGTAATCAAGTCGATATGTGAAAACATATTTGCTTGAACGACCCCGCCACCCAGCCTGTTATGATTTTAGAATTACTGAAAACACTCGCATTCCTACTACGTTATCATGGTACGATATGCTGTGCAAACTTGGTAATGGAATCTCGCAGCACTTCTTCACCTTCTTCACTTATACCTACGAGAAAAAAAACCCGGCCCTATACCACAAACCAGAATACTTAGTATCAGCAAATGATCAGCAGCATCCAGAGCATACCATGCATTTAATGGTTATGATAATCCACATACAATGGCACTAAAATGACAAATCGACATGGATTAAACTGTCGCTAGCTACTAAAGTAACGGCCACGATGGCCTCCATCAGAATATAAACTAGCCCAATATCCCAAACCAGAAAATCCAGCCTCCGCAGATGAGACCAGCATTAGCAATTTGCGCAATAATCCGATCACTTGCCGACTAGTTACGCAGGTCACATTATATCTGTTCAACTGGCCTAGCCCGTATCACATTACTGGAATTACAGACAGACATTCCGCAGATAGTCGCCTCGCCGCTGAGTGGGGCGAGCTCCGCCCTTGACCCTCCATTACGGCAGTGATGCTCCCGTGTGACCCGTCACTGCCGAGGTCAGAGGTCAAGCAGCACGAGATCGAACGTGTCACACTCGAGTCATCCTTCCAGGAGAGTCAGAAGTGGCCGAGAGTTATCCAAGTACTGCACTGATTCAGGCAGTGTCCTAACGACGATTCACGGCTCTCAATATTCCAGCACCACGTGCGGGACCTCTTTGGGCACCTGCGTAATGCGTTAGTCAATGTATAGTGTCTGTGCTGCATGTGACTTGGCACAGTAGGCCAGGGAGGGCTAGCAGTGATTTAACTTGCATATATGTAGCTGGCACTGGGAGACATTCGCGGCACGCGTCTTTCAACACACACGATGGAGTGATAAGCAAATGTCTGGTCGGTACCCCTTTGCAGCTGAGACATTACTAATGCCTTTGTCAGGGTGTGAAGGAGCCACACCTTACATGTTATGTGTCAGAGTTCTTGCAATGTTTGGAATACAATCCAGGCGTACAAATAGGATATGCTATCTCGCGCCGTGCCGGTGTTCGGCGCCACCTTCGACGTGCCGGGGGGGGGGGGGGGGGGGGGGGGGGGGGGGGGAGGGGCGTTTCGACGCCCCCCTCGAACTCGGCTCTTATAGGATGTAGACAAAAAACAAAAATATTGTTCGAAAGCTCGTCAAAAATTATTTTTAATATATTCTGTCATGTTTGGGCTCAGGTCAATATTGAGGTCACCAGAGGTCAACAAAGATAATATTTTCCGGTTTTAGGACTTCGCTTCGAACACCGCCAAATATCTCGGGAACTATGATAGCGAGAAACAAATGGTCAAAAATCGAAAGCCCTTGAAAATACAATCACACACAAATTTCAGCTCAGGTCAATAGTTTAGACTCCATAGGTCGTCAAAGGTCAAAAAGGCTATTTATTGGGAAAACAGTTTTTTCTTCTTCTCGCAAATAGCTGTTTACCTAATAAGGCAATAATTTTAGGTAATAATTTTGTGGCCATCGTGTTTTGTCTAATCAAGGCGCTTCGAATAATATTCCTGTTGACCAGATTAGGTCAACTAAACAAATTTAAATCAGGTAAAGGTCAACTGGTGACCCAAGTAGGTCATGCTGCATATTGGAAGAGTGTCTCGACGATACAAACAAATTGGTGGCAATTTTACTTCTCTATATTCATTCTGCCGAGAGTTATTGAAAAAAATGTTGGTGACCTCGGATGACCTCGGCTGACTCTGAAGGGATCACTGAACAAAATTTGCATCTGGATCATCAAGAATGGCATATGATAGCATTATCCAGAAGGAATTTGACTAATATGATGCGTATCCTCGGAACAGGAAGCATTTTAATATTTCCCATTGACTTATAATGGGGAGGTCATGAAATTGACCCGACCTTAGGTCAACGATATACAAAACGAGATAAACGAATTGTAGGTACCTATGACCTTATGACATCGTGTAAGTTTGAAACCAATCGGCCAGAAACTGTGGCTGCGATACAACGGCAAACTTATTTGGAGGTGGGGTCACGTGACCTGGCCTGGTGGCCTGACCTGAGATGACTCGAGATCAAGCATTTCACACGATGTGGGTAATTGATGCGCAAACAGCTGTGCTGAAAACGGTGGCGCTGTGCGCTACCGATTTTCGCTATCCTCGAAAAACCTTAGGGGGCGTCTAAACGGCCCCCCCTTCCGGCACGGCGCGGGTTATTTTCAGTTGAAATATTTTAGCTCCAAATCGATTAATCCTTTCATTACATCTATCACGCGCATAAAAAACGGAAAATTATTTAGAACATTGTTTTGTACATTTCTTCCCAAACGTTTCATAGATGTTATTGGAATAAAAAAAACATTTCCGTGATGCAGAACCGAGGCGATCTATTAGGCAATACATAATTTGCACGTGGATGAAATGGCTTGTTATCGTAAATCGTTATCCTCATTTGAAATCCACTAAGCTGCTATGCTGCATTTCTGACCGTAGGAATCTAATCCAAGAACACACAATTCCGCTTCCCTTACAACTTACGAATAATAGGTGTTTAATACATTAATGCCACTTATGCACAAATACAAAATCGTGCTTGATAAAAATGGAAAGGACGATAAATTGGTAACGTTTCATTGGTAAAAAACATTGCATATGTCGTGCTATTTTGTTATAGTTAGTGACCTGTATCCGTATATTCTTCCTCAGCTAAATTGTTTACTGCAATATGCAGGCAATACCCAATGTTTATCACTCAGAACTCAACCCATGTAGATTCTGGAGATATCCAGCTCAGCCGATAAGCTTCACCAGTGCTGGTTGTTTGTTCGTTTGCTCGTGCCGCACCTCGGCAATCTGCATACATTACGACGCAGATATTGCGCATATTGACATTCATACAATCCACCTGCCCTTGACCCTGTTTCCCTTTCGCTGTCCTCCTTTGTCTCGTGTGCACGCTGACCGACTGGCCTCCTCACCGAGTTCGTGACCGTCAGTCTTCGTTACTCTAATCCGCCCATCTGACGCATAGCTGTCAGTTACACCGTCCGTCTGTCAGCGTGTCATCACTGTCTGAGCCACAGCGTCGCGTCACCCCGACCCGTCGTCACCCCGCCTCGTCAACACACGGCCTGAACTTCGCCGTATCCGGTCCCACCATCACCTCCTACCATCGTCACCTATACCAGCGTCACCCTTCCCAAACGTCACCTGCCTGATCTGAACCCCATCGTCACCTATACCAGCGTCACCCTTCCCAAACGTCACCTGCCTGATCTGAACCCCATCGTCACCTATACCAGCGTCACCCTTCCCAAACGTCACCTGCCTGATCTGAACCCCATCGTCACCTATACCAGCGTCACCCTTCCCAAACGTCACCTGCCTGATCTGAACCCCACCGTCACCCCTGCCAGCGTCACCCCTCCCAAACGTCACCCCGCCCGATCCGAACCCCATCGTCACCTATACCAGCGTCACCCTTCCCAAACGTCACCTGCCTGATCTGAACCCCATCGTCACCTATACCAGCGTCACCCTTCCCAAACGTCACCTGCCTGATCTGAACCCCATCGTCACCTATACCAGCGTCATCCTTCCCAAACGTCACCTGCCTGATCTGAACCCCATCGTCACCTATACCAGCGTCACCCTTCCCAAACGTCACCTGCCTGATCTGAACCCCATCGTCACCTATACCAGCGTCACCCTTCCCAAACGTCACCTGCCTGATCTGAACCCCATCGTCACCTATACCAGCGTCATCCTTCCCAAACGTCACCTGCCTGATCTGAACCCCATCGTCACCTATACCAGCGTCACCCTTCCCAAACGTCACCTGCCTGATCTGAACCCCATCGTCACCTATACCAGCGTCACCCTTCCCAAACGTCACCTGCCTGATCTGAACCCCATCGTCACCTATACCAGCGTCACCCTTCCCAAACGTCACCTGCCTGATCTGAACCCCATCGTCACCTATACCAGCGTCACCCTTCCCAAACGTCACCTGCCTGATCTGAACCCCATCGTCACCTATACCAGCGTCACCCTTCCCAAACGTCACCTGCCTGATCTGAACCCCATCGTCACCTATACCAGCGTCACCCTTCCTAAACGTCACCTGCCTGATCTGAACCTCATCGTCACCTATACCAGCGTCACCCTTCCCAAACGTCACCTGCCTGATCTGAACCCCATCGTCACCTATACCAGCGTCACCCTTCCCAAACGTCACCTGCCTGATCTGAACTCCATCGTCACCTATACCAGCGTCACCCCTCCCAAACGTCACCTCGCCTGATCTGGATCACACCGTCACCCCTGCCAGCGTCACCCCTCCCAAACGTCACCTCGCCCGATCTGAACCCCACCGTCACCCCTGCCAGCGTCACCCCTCCCAAACGTCACCTCGCCTGATCTGGATCCCACCGTCACCTATACCAGCGTCACCCTTCCCAAACGTCAGATGCCTGATCTGAACCCCACCGTTACCCCATGCCAGCGTCACCCCTCCCAAACGTCACCCCGCCCGATCTGAACCCCACCGTCACCCCTGCCAGCGTCACCCCTCCCAAACGTCACCTGCCTGATCTGAACCCCACCGTCACCCCTGCCAGCGTCACCCCTCCCAAACATCACCTGCCTGATCTGAACCCCACCGTCACCCCTGCCAGCGTCACCCCTCCCAAACGTCACCTGCCTGATCGGAACCCCGCGGTCACCCCTGCCAGCGTCACCCCTCCCAAACGTCACCTGCCTGATCTGAACCTCATCGTCACCCCTGCCAGCGTCACCCCTCCCAAACGTCACCTGCCTGATCTGAACCCCATCGTCACCCCTGCCAGCGTCACCCCTCCCAAACGTCACCTGCCTGATCTGAACCCCACCGTCACCCCTGCCAGCGTCACCCCTCCCAAACGTCACCTGCCTGATCTGAACCCCATCGTCACCCCTGCCAGCGTCACCCCTCCCAAACGTCACCTGCCTGATCTGAACCCCACCGTCACCCCTGCCAGCGTCACCCCTCCCAAACGTCACCTGCCTGATCTGAACCCCACCGTCACCCCTACCAACGTCAACCCGTCCAAACGTCACCCCGCCCGATCCGAACCCCACCGTCACCTCTGCCAGCGTCACCCTTCCCAAACGTCACCTGCCCGATCTGAACCCCACCGTCACCCATGCCAGCGTCACCCTTCCCAAACGTCACCTGCCTGATCTGAACCCCACCGTCACCCCTGCCAGCGTCACCCTTCCCAAACGTCACCTCGCCCGATCCGAATCCCACCGTCACCCCTGCCAGCGTCACCCTTCCCAAACGTCACCTGCCTGATCTGAACCCCACCGTCACCCCTGCCAGCGTCACCCCTTCCAAACGTCACCTCGCCTGATCTGGATCCCACCGTTACCCCATGCCAGCGTCACCCCTCCCAAACGTCACCTCGCCCGATCCGAACCCTACCGTTACCCCGTCACTCCATTCAATCGTCAACCGGTCCGAAGCCTAGCGTCACCCGCCCCACCGCCACACAATCTGAACTTACACGTCACTCGGTCCCACCGTCACCCCGCCCCAACGTCATCCACTCCGCAGCCAGGGGACGTCACAGGGACAGCCGGCCGGCCCGGAGGAGCCGTCACTTTTCCACGGGGATTACCGTCCAACAGAGCGGATCGCAGGTCGGCCAACCGGTCGCAACTGAGTGCGGTGTATGTACTGACAACTGAAGTACACATCGCGTCTTCCGCTGGCGGTGGTCACGTGACCAGGGTCTGGCAATCCCGGCGTAGGATACGTGATCAGAGCCTAGTCATCCCGGCGGAGGTCACGTGACGAGTGATCTGGTCATCCCGGCGGTGTCTGCGACCTTGAGGTCACACCCCTTCCCCGGCGGCGGGCGGTGACGCAGAAAGAGCGGTATGCGGCAGGTATGACGCGCACGCTGACGGCTGTTGCGGGGGCGAGTCGGATTGCTGAGCAACAGAGAGCGGCTCTTTGAGGGAAGGCTGACTTGAACCGGACGGAAAGGCCTGCACAGATGATAAGATAATTTACTGGGCAAGGCCGAGAGATAAGCTGTATTTCATAATGCACTGATATAAAAATGGATTGTCGGCAAAGCCAGTGATTTTCTTAAACAAGACATTTGTAGACAAATGCCACACAAATAACTGATATACTTAAGGCCACGCTGGGATATGACCAAAATGGTTTGGTTGGTAAAACAATGCCTTGTCTTGTGGGTCCTTCCCACATTTACCATAGGAGTTGTAAAAATAACGTGAAAAAATCGGAGTGATTTGCATAAACAAACTGGTAGCGTCCGAACTCAGAGACACATTTAATTGCCGTCTTATTATAATAGTAGGTATAATACAATATTTTCTCCAGAACTAATATAAGTTAATATCAGTGTAAAGGTGGCCTTACACTACGCGATTCTCAACGCGTCGAATCGCTTGAAAATCGCGTAGTGTCAGCCTGAGGCCGCACCAACATTGCACAACATCAGGAGCAAAACAGTGTAAATGAGAAACAAAATGCGTAGGTTTTATAATGCTTCGAAATAACATATAACTAATGCAATTATGCAGCTTGCATGCCATTGTTATTATTGCTCATCTAGCGGCACTAGGAGCTCGTTTTTGCGAAATTTTGCACATCTCATGGTCAGGATATTGCGGCAGTAAAAATATTTTCATTTGGCCTCCAAACGAGAGATTGTTACGACAACGACGCAGGTTTTAAAAGTCAGTGGAGCTTCCCTAAACTTTCGCAAATCACTTACGAACCGGTACAGCTTCTTTTTTCAGGGAGGGCGGATTAGACATCGGGGTGTCATCAAAGACAGTGTGAAAATGTGTAGCCTTCGGTATGCCGGAAGAAAGCCTTGCGGCACTCTCACTTTTTGCCCCATGAAGGACCTACCTACCATTAACCCGCCATTGACTGGGAAGGGGGAGGGGCGTTTAACGCCCCTCCCCTGACGAGCTTTCGCAATAGGTATAATAAAACCAAGAGCGCTATCAGCGTGAAAATTCGGCTACCTTCTCCTACATCGATTTTACATCTTCTGGATACAAATGAAGCAATTTCATCTACATTTTTATAGCTATAGCTAATTTAGTGCCGTCACTACACACGAGTTTTACACAAAATCAGCTAAAATTTAGCAGACCGTACAAATACCCTATTTTGAGAAAAATGAAATCCAAAAACGTCAAAAGATAGCAAATAGCAAGGGCTACAGCATGACTATCTCGGATTTGAGAAACTTTTGGTTTTTGACCCCCCAAAAAAAATCCCACAATTGTGTTTTTAAACAAACGGAATATTTGTCAGAGAAACGCATATGGGCAACTACCACACCACATTTCAAAATGATATCACCATTTTTGACTGACTTATGGCATCTCAGTATGGTAAAGTATGGTTAACTCATGACGTCATATTTTGAAATTGCGCCTTTTTGCTTTTATTGACCAGATACAGACAAATAAATGCCAGCACTGTATCTCTCAGACAACACTGGTCTAGAAACATGCTTTTTTATTTATATTTATCAATTTCAAATTTTGACCTTCAGTGACCTGAACTTGACCTTAACTTGACACTAACTTCACGTAAATGAAGTCAGGTGGTACAATAACTATCAATATCGAATTATACGTGGAAAATAATCCATAGAACATGTGTTGCATGACTTCCGTAGATATTTTGCGCATAGTGACCTTTTGTGACCTGACCTTGACCTTGACTTTTGCCAACAATCTCACTTCAGCTCATGCGGGATGTGTATCATACCTTTGGCAGCCCTTTGGATGATCATGGTCGTAATCGAAGGCTTTGGATGGAAAGTGTGTCCCATAAACTAAAATACGTCGATTTTGACATTTGACCTGCCCGTGACCTGACATTTGACCTCACTTTAACATTTTTGAGCATGCTTAATATTCGTCTCATTGAGAGATTTCGAATTCTGCCTAGTGCGTTTCGCTGCGATCATTGGTTCGGAAGATAACCAGGGGGTGTTTAACGCCCCCCCCCCCCCCCCCCCAGTCAATGGTATTCTGCTGAGAACCCAGTCAATGTCGGGTTAATAGCAAGGATTCTCAGATAAATATCGATTGTAAAAACGCACTGCGTTTTTCTTCTAAATGAGCGGGAACTGGACAGCGGATAGCCTATTAATGTTCAATTAACTGGTCATTTCCTGTCCACAACCGCAGACAAATATAAATCTGATCATTTTCTTTGTTTAAATCTTAACCTATGGCTATTATCATAAATGCCCTGTGCTGTGATTTTACTGTTGAGTTCTTAGGAATATTACAATTTAGTTTCAATTTTGTATGGTGGGTCTGGCCTGTGTCATCCTGACAAACAGGGTATGCAATTTCATAAAACCGTCCAAATACAGCTCCATTGACCATACAGTTTGTTGACATATTCAATCAGTATCTACAATAGGTTTCATGCATCTCATGATGACGATGATTTCAATAAGACGAATATTTGTAATGCTTGGACAAGATCAAAGCGAAGGACTTCATGATCGAAAAAGAACGACTTTGGTTAAATGTGTTTAAATAAATAAAACAGGCACAAAAGCCAATAATAGGAAACGATCTGGCGCAATGAATTGCGAAATAAGTCGCCATAAATTTGGCTGACTTCATAGCAGTAAAATTAATTTGAATTGAAAAACTGTTAGTAGAAATTGTAAACAGAGACTCGTATTACGCCTGGTTGAACAAGCATAATGTTCCGAGTATTATTTGTCATCGATCCAAATAGTTTTTGATAATTGCTTCTCAGCTTATCACTTTTAACAAAGTTTTTTGACGCCCCAAAACAATACGTCATGAAATGTCAGTGTTCAATGTTGATGCCGATGGGTCTGCTCAGCGTATCATTTTATTTTGGCCTAGGAATGGTATTTATAAAAGGCAAACGTATACAAACAACGGCGAGCCTAAATTGACATAAAATAACGGAATTTTCATCTGTAGCATGACATTACGCTTTTCATTTTCAAGATCACCCCAACAAACCACGTCAAGCGTCAGGCATCCTCGTGATTCGGCCGGCGGACCGGCCGCGCGGCTCTGGCTTTGACCACGTCACGGTCGGTCGGCGGACAGAGCCGGCGACGGATTGGCCGCCGTATTTGCCGGGTATAAAGGTATCTTACTACGCGCGCGGCCCCAGTTCGCTGCTGAGTAGCTCGGAGGTGTTGTTCAGGACACGCGTGTGACCTGGTGGGAAATCAGCACACAGTGCTGCACAGAGCACACACAGTGCTGCACAGAACACACAGAGGAGCCGACATGATCTACAAGAGGTAGGTCCGAGATCAGTAGTTTGCTGGAAAATGATCATTACATGCCGAACAATAATTTACCGAGATCATAGTTATATAATTTGGCATACATTGGATAAAGATAACCTATATTCTGTGCTTAAACAGTTATGAACATAGAACGTCAATGTATAGAATAGTTAGACTTGCATTTGCAACGCAGCAGCCAAATGTTGTGTAATTGCTCTTAATTTATTTTACTAAGGCGTAATTAAAATTGATTTTCAACTGAAAGCGAAATGTATAGATTTCGGATTATTTTCAATCGATAAACAAACAATAAGAGTATCGTTAAGGCTTAAACGTTTTCATAATTTCGCCTAGGCAAGTCGCTTAAAATAACTTTTGCTTCATTAGACATCCATCTGATGTGAATAAGTTTACTTGCGAAACACTTACTGTTATGTTTATTGCGCTTTCGCTGAAAATAAATTCAGCTACATTCGACATAGAATCTGATGTGATACAAGTTTGCTTCAAACAGTTAAGCATTGTTCCCATTGTTAAGCACTTCGATTGCCGCATTCAGTTGCTATGGCGATAAAACACTGCCGGGTATCCCCAGTCGGAGGAGTTGTGGTCCGTGCCGGTTGTATTGGTTGTGTCGATCGTCAGGCTGGTACACGATCGCTAGACCGGTGTGGCAGGCTGGTTTCGACTCATAAACTGACGGCCAATGTCATTTATGTTTCGGCATGACTTCATATCCCAGTGATGATTACATCAGCTTGAATGACAGGCTATTATAGTTGGTTGTTCAACCACTTTAGCTTTCGTAGTCTGGATTGTTGAAGTGAACTTTAACAACCACTGCCAGGTATTTTCTACGCACAGGTAAATGTCGCTTCGGTAAATGTAATTCATTCATCGAGTGTCATTGTGAATTGATTGGAACGCCTTATCAACTCACAAAGACATTTAGTTGGTTTTCAATTTTATTCATGAGATGATACAGTATTTTATATCGCAAGTTTCCATTAGCAGAAGTGATACGCAGGCTGGATTGATTTTGAATGGCTGTCCGTTACAAATACCAAATAAATGAGTAATAAAATTGGCCTAATCCAAAGATATTATTGCCACTTAACCCTCGCCCTACGGGAGCTTTTGTCACCTTCGCCCTACGGGGGTCCTAAAACTACCCCCCCTGTTAACTTCCAAACCAAGCAACATAGAGCAACGCGGTAAGAATCAACATGTTTCCTGTCATGTTTGGAATCTAACGGTATGCGATTTTTAGGTTTCGGGTCAACGAGTGACCTTCCAGGCCAAGTGAATGACCTCGATCGACCACGTCCAGAACAGCGATTTTGCTCTGTCAGAAAACCTCAAAATGAGAAATTGACAAATATAGAGAAAAAGGCATGTTACTAGACCAGTTTTGTCTCATAAATACAAAAAAGGTAATTATTTACTCGTATCTGGTAAAAAAAGAGTCAAAAACAGTTATTTCAAAAATGACGTCATGAATTTCTTACACATAGGGCGCCATCACTCAGTCAAAAATAGAGATATTTCTTTGAAATTTGGTTTGAGTATTGCCCATACTCAGTTCTCTTACATATATTCCGGCTTTTTTAACATCTTTGAAAATTTTGATTTTGTAGTCATTAAAAAAAAACGTTTTTGTTCATTTTGGGGGTCAAAACCCCAAAGTTTTGGAAAGTGACATTTTATATCTTTGCTTATTTGCGTTTTCAATTTCCTTCAAACTCTGTTTTCTTCGATTTTTCAAACATTTATCGTTTTCCACCATCATGACGTCATCACATCATTATTTCCCAAATTTCTCAACCCATTTCAATTAAATTTATACAGCTTACGTATAATTGTTGTATACTTAGCTACTGAAAATTTCAGCAAGATGCGCTGCATGTCTAAAAAGGTATGAAAGAAAAACCTCAGGGGGTCGTTTTAGGCCCCCCCCCCCCACGTAGGGCGAGGGTTAATCCATAACGCTGTCAACTCCCCTCTTTCTATTCCTTTCTCCCATCAATATTTCTCTCTTCACTAGCGCCACCCCAGGTCAAAGGTTATGCCTGATCCGCCTGTTCGTCGGGACGTCACCACCATTCTTTCCGGCGGGTTTAGCACGGGTGTCTGGCGTCACCACCATTGTTTCCGGCGGGTTTAGCACGCGTGTCTGGCGGCACTCGTCTCCCCTCTCTCAAACAATGGGAGAGACTCGCCCTGCCTGTCGGCACGAATGGCCAGGTTTGGTGAGTTGCCGGCTCATCTGTGAGGTCCTCAACCACCGCGAATCCAGGCTCGTGAGGGAAACGCTATGAAAATCACCACCCACAAGCATGTGTTATTGTGACGAGTTATTTGGAGTGATTCGTGACTGAGTGGCGATTTTTCCCGGTAACTCGCCTGCTAACCGGTACCTATTGACTCAGAGAACTGTACCATCAGTCACGAGGGTGCGACCGACCTGCCACGAGGGCAGTGCTCATCCCGGCCCAGTGACGCTCAGAATCCGTCCCAGCACAGCCACTCTTACCCGGGCGACAGTGACCTTGAGTCTCGGGAGGGGTTAGACTGTACCGCAGCACACTACCGTTACCCGGAACAGACCGCAGCCGGAGACTGCGATCCGACACAGGAGAGAAGCACCCAGTCTGCCGCAGCCGGAGACTCCGATCCGACACACGAGAGTAGCACCCAGTCTGCCGCAGCCGGAGACTCCGATCCGACACAGGAGAGTAGCACCCAGTCTGCCGGCGACTCCCACGCACTCAGTTCGGAAAAGGACTCTGTGTGTGCGGTGTGGGATCAGAGGTTAAACTGATGCGAGATATAAATCGTGGTGCTTATGGCGCAATCACTGCAAGTTAAGAGACGGCCTTCGGGATAAGGCGATATGTTGCATCACCAATCAGTGATGTTCCCAAATCTGAGGAGCCTTCGAAGCCGGCCACGCTTGAATGCGTCGGTTGCATTGACGTCGGTGGCATAATGCAATGCGTCGGGGACATAATTATCGCCCCCTGGCTGGCCCAGCTGCCGCATTAATTGTGTGTTTCACTTGTGGGCGAGCATTCATGGAGTAAACAAGCACCCTTGCGGAGTACGCTGGATTGTGTTCTGACGCGTGAATGTGGCGTTGTGCCATCGTTAAAAAACGGCGAACTTTACACGTGTTACCCATGTCGGATTAAGAGTCGTTGCTTTTGTCACACCTGAAGAACGAATACTAAGCAGCACATCCTGTGCCATCGCATGACTTTTGCCACGTAAGCTTGCACTATTTTGGGCTGGCTGAAGAAGAGATTAGCAATGCGCTTTGTTCGGATTGTGTTTGCAGCATCGCAGTTGTGAGCAGAAGAGAATGGTTGCAGCTTGGCAGCCCCATTGTTCAGACGCAGCGCAATAGCATTGTTCGCCGGAATCAATGAGTAATTCAGCATCGATCGATGAGTAAAAAGTTTAGCATCAATCTGCCCATAGTTTTATGTAAATGATCCGCCATCTTCTCTAGCGGCCCTTTACAGCCATAAATATATTTGATTCCAGTATATTACAACAGGTCGCACTAGTTTTAAGTCCATTTCAAAATTTCAACAGTATCAAGGTCAAGACGGATAAAAAGTAAGAGTGCCAAGACGGGACAGCCGTCATACCAGCCTGTCTTACCAGATTAAACCGGTACGATCCAGACATGCAAGCTCCGGCACGTCCCGGGAATGCCAGGCCAGCTGATCTGAGCCCTGCTGGTTCACTTTTGTGATGCAACTGCAACCTTCTGACGTCATAACCCAATTCCATCCATCCCCGGTCAGTTTTTGATTCGCCAGTCTCCTATCGCATTCTTAACGGTCAATTTTGCAGAGGTAGACGCACACCGATAACTGATCACGCAATGATCCCGGGTTAAGTATCGGTCATTATTACCTGGGTTGTCTAGCCAACGAATAAATGCGAATTGTCACCGGCTATTTCTCCAGGCATCGTGTATAAGCCTGGATAGAGACTCAATCGTGTTTGGAATCGTGCTGAAATCTCCACACCACCTCCCACTCCGACTGTTGCAAAAACTCGCTGTCGGGGTGTCTCAATATGGGTAATCCAAAGGAGATGCCTGTCAACTGAAGATGGTCCACCCACACCACACCATGTGAGCTAACGGAGATGGGATTTTCCATGTCTTGTCATCTTTCAGTTGTTTTGCAATAGTTGACAAAGCACGTCATCTAAAAAATGGAATTTGGCAGTGCTATTGATGTTTGCTAAGACCTGTTATGATGCAGAGGGGAATGTCTGATTGGCATCTCTATATGTTTATTCGTCTCAATTCAAGGAATAACCGTATGTATAAATGAGCAGCCTATACCGAGAATCTTGCATCCCACTTTTCTTCCACCAAGGCTATCCGAGTCTCTCGTGAGAGATGGACGTACGCCATCGGAATTTATCACTGTCCGCTGAGTCAGAACCGTGACCCGTGATGTGACGTCCCATTTGGTCGTGACGCACCAGCGTGACCGGGCGGCTTAGGTCACGGGCTTGACATTGGAACCGACAGTCAAAATACCTCCTAACTAAGCCGTCGTGCCGACCTGTGGCAGCCACGCGGGGTCGAGCCTGACATGTATGTCGGACTGCAGACACACAGCGGCATGGGGGATAACTGGCTCACAGCTCACCGCATTTACAACTGTCAGCTGTCTCCACCCCTCATACACAGGGTCCATACATGTGTTCATTGTGCTGCGAGACTGCTGGAATGTTGCGAGACCGCCCGAGCATTGGCTTCCAGCAGAGATACATAGGAGTCGATATGGCATGCTTTGTTCTCGAGCGAGCTGCAAGGGGAAAGGCAAGAGCAGCAAGGGCAGCAAAGCAGCCTTTGTGCTGGTGAATGTAGACGCATGCCACGCAACAGATCTGAAATTCGTTCAGCACCATCTGAGCAATGTGCATGACTAGCAGGCTTATTGTAACGTTCAAGAATGTCATTTTTAAGTAGGAGTCGTGCGATCGATTTCTGTTCCGTGCACCGTGCCCACCATACGGTTCAGCGGTAACAAGCACCACAAAAACGGGACACCCACTGCTTCGCAAAAAGCCGGAAGCAGCTCTGCTCACCGAGCCGGAAACGATTCCTCAGCAGATTACTCCTCTGATTGCCCCTCCGCGGCGCGCCGTGGGGAGCAGACGCGAATCTTAATAACATCCTGTCGCCCCCAGCGTCCCGCTGATCAGTTTCCTAGTAGGGTCAAGGTCAGACCGACTACGCCAACAGCTCAGCACAACACCGCTGACCAGGTCATCCGGCGCGCGTGAGCGGTCGGCGTGGGTGGACAGAGGCGAGCCCAACTGACCCGCCTCTCCGTCCCACGCCTGCTGAGGTCTCCCACGGCCCTGCCTCTGACGGCAGTGACCATTGGGAGGCGACAGTCCGCTGCGAACCCCGCCCGTCCGGCCACACAGCGGCCACAGCTGACTCCCCACTCTCGATTAGACTCAGCTTCCGTCGTGAGAAAACACCGGCTTCCCTTGACCCGCCTGTCCGCCGCCGAGACGCCGTGCGCCAATTTCGTATCTGATGGCGCCAATTACGCACGCGCTCGCCGCGGTCACGAGAGAATGCAGGTTAATGGCTCGAGATGTGGGGCTAATCGGTCGTAGTGCTCTCGGAGAGCTGAGATGCTGAAGAGCGTCTCCCCAGGCGACACAGCGATGTTAAACTTTGGCAGACTGTTCAAATCCAAATGCATTTAATTCAAATTCAGATATCAAATGTAAATGCAAATGCACTGGCTCCTAAAAAGGTATCGCAACCTTCCTTTAAAGATAAGCGAGCTATAAGTGACAGGAATACCACATATCCGGGACACCGCCGTGTGACGCCTAGAGGTCATCCCTGCGCACATCCCTTGTCTGCCGCAGACTGGGGTCTGTCTGCCGGCTGTTCACCCCTGTCTGTCACCCCAAGACAGACGGGTTTTTCTGCGGGCCACGAGCCTGGAAGGACACAACCGAGCGTCTCTCAGAGGCGGACGTGCCGCTCCCGCGTGCCGGCCGGGCCGGACCGTACCAGCACGTGGCGGCACCGAGCCCAAGGCCGCCGCCGCACCGCCGTAGGGCGATCGTCTGCCGACGGGCGAGGGTCAACGGCGAGCGACGGCGGGGAGGGAGGGGGAGTGGCCAATCGGCACTCCTATCCCCCTACTCATCCTCACCAGTCCCCCGCTCGACCAGCTGCCGCACCGACCCCCGTCGGGGAAGCCGCCCGGCCAGAAGGTCGCTGTGATGAATGCACGGTGAGATGAGGAATAACGCCGGCCGTTTTCGCTTTCGTTCGAGGTCGGCGGAGGCCAGACGCCGGGCGCCGGATGCCGGACAGGTCCTTGGTATTCAGTTTCGAGCTGTTGTTATGCACTTTGAGAGGTCCTGAGGCTCCAGCGGCCTTGGTGAAAGACAGACCAGCCTCGGCTTGGGATGACCTTTGCCCCGCTGTGCGTCACACGGGACGGACCGGGGCAGATCAGAAGGCGCGTCACCGTCGCGCGGCGGTGCCGTCTGTCGCATGGGACAGGCTACTGGTTACCGTCGAGACATGTCACGGGGCGGCGCTCTGCGGGGCGCCGTTTTCTATTGAGGAGAGTGTTACAGTTGGACGACAGGATCAGTGAAGATGTTATATCGTGGCGGCTATGAGGAAAAGAAATCGGACCGGGCGGCTATCGGAAGGATCAGAATCCACTCTCTGGCGGCTGTATTATCAATTTACATAGTTTAATAGTGAAGTCCTAAATGGTGTAACGGGAGCACCATTTAGGACTTCAACAGACAAACTTCGACGCGACTTAGGCTGGGACACATTGGCAACAAGACGCGAGATGCACAAACTTCAAATGTATGTTAAACTTAAAAGTAACTTAGGAACACTACCCGACTACATCAGAGCCGCGATACCACACACTCGTCAGCTTGACACCAACAGAACACTACGCAATTCATCTTCACAATCACTCCCGCCTAATCGTACCTCACTTTTCCAAAGATCCTTCATCCCCGCCACCACCCGCACCTGGAACCGCCTTCTTGAATCCACCCGTACCTGCAATTCCTCAAAAGCCTTTAAGCGAGAAATATTCAAGCGGCTGGGTGTTCCAACACCGCCAGTGTATTATTCATTAAGGACCAAGACAGGCAACATTTTGCATACTAAAGTAAGGCTAGGAATGTCTAACTTGAATGCTCATCTCTATTCTATTAAAAAAAGAGGCGAAACACCTAACTGTGCTTGCGGCAATTCTTCCGAAACAACAAATCACTTCATACTTCACTGCCACCTTCATGAACATTGTAGAAACCAATTATTTACAACAATATCATCCATTCTGCAGTCAGACTTCTCCCATTTTCCAACAGACACACAGATCGACATTCTTTTACACGGAACACATCTCAGCACTGGTGAGGCGGTGCAGGGTGGCCCGATCATTTCAACAATTCCTTTTATATTCAAAAAGATTCAACTCTTAAGTTGTGAACCAAGGGGCGGCGGTCAGCATGGGTCAGCAACGTGCTGCTTTGGAGGGGCGGTGGGGCGATGCCTCCGTAACGGCGGTCGGTTTTGTTGAGTTTACGGCTCAGTTCGCGAGAGGTGCCATGTTATATGCAGTGTGCATTTGCACCAATCGCACTTGTATTGCTTATTATATTTGTTTGTTTGATAATATATTTTGATTGATTGATTGATTGATAGTTATCGAGCATTTGTATGACAAGTCATGTCTGCCAAAGTGACAATGAAGACTCGTGTACTATGAAGTACTAGGTAGCTTGAAACGCGCTCGTTTGCAGACAAACTGCAGGCGTTCGTGAGATAGGATCGCCTCTGTTGCATTGGTTCCGTCGGTGGGTACCATCCAAATCAGGAGAAAGCATGTCGACGATGCTCAGATGTGGCGTTTCTCAGACGTTCAGAGTCGGATTCATGAATAGTTAGGCTGATGTATTGCTCCTCCTGTGCCGATTTTTTGGGTGTGAATTTGTGCACATCGTGTTTACACGCTCTGTTGCTGCGATTATCAAATGCTCGCAAAGGTTGAACATTAACTGTGGAACCGGGTCATCAACTGGTCTGCTACCAAAAAGCTATGCCACTCTATCAAACTTGACCATGATTAGGTGAGCATTCAAGAGCTCCCCTTTATCTGCAGCAAAGCCGACTGTCATTTTCCATAATCGCGATGTCCCAAGCTAGCCATGGGGTGTCGTCGGCGCCTTTGTTTGCTCGACGGAGACAGCAGGCCAAGGCTGGTGGCAGACGCAGCCCATTGACACGGTGACGGTGATCGGTGACACGGTGCCCCAGATACGGTGATCTCGGACAACTGGCCTGGGATTTGAAGGACCGACACCGGCCGCCACCACCAACAATGCGACGACAGCAGCCGGCGGCAATACTCCCCAGTCACCGCTAACGGTCACAGTCCCCACCAGAACGGTCGTTAGCGGTGAACTCAGAGACCGCTGCGCCCAGCGGTCGGCAGCTGGGGGTCACTGCAGATTGTTTGCAACTCTGGCGACATTTGGCAGCGGCGTCACCATTGCGACACAGACCCCTGACCCGATCGGCGCTGATCGCAGTCCCCCTCGGCCGTGTGCCAGCCCGATCACAGTCTGATTTTGTCCTGTGGCAATTGTCAAAGGAGTCGGGAGACACAAACGGTCGTCTCCCGTGTCTCGGCTAACAGCGATTCGATCAGCACGTGGCGCCACCTGTGTGCGTTTATGGACCGCGAGGAATGACAGAGATATGTGGCATGATGCTACGAGGTACGATTCGCCCTGTACGCCACTTAGGCTATGATTCTGCCCTGCATTAGACAAACCGACTGCAAACGAAAGCATACCATATTGCTGATTTGCCGTGAAGGTCGTCGGAAATGGATGAGATGAAAATAAAAGCAGCTCACGCAACTGCTTAGTGCCCTGCGTGACAGCCAAAAAACTGAGCGGCATTCTATAAATGGCTGCGTGTTTACCACTAGTGATAATCCTCTTAGTGACCCAACGACATTCATCCCCTGAAGGTCACCGCACTTAGTACAGCGGGGGCTGCGCTGAATGCCTAAGCACCCGCTGTGCCTATAACGTGCCCGACAAAACAACCCTTCTAATCCGAGATGCAGTCCAGCAGCAGCAACGCGCTGCACTCATCACCTCTCCTCGCGAAGGCCGGTCTCTGCAAGCCGAGGCGCACCCCTGCGGGCAGACCGGGGCGCACCCCTGCACGGGGCGGACGGGACAGGGTGGCCGTGTCCCCACATACCGGCACCCCGCTACCTTTCTCCAGGGGCGACCAAACTGAACCGGCCACGTCCTTCGCATCTCCACTTTCTACGTCCGTTTTTTGGCGGTGGGCTAATCCGTCGGCATGGGAGAGGCCACAGACGGGCGGACTCGGCTCTCTCGGCTGCTCGGAGACTGACACCGCCAGGTGTACCGAGGTCAGGTGGTATAGTCACCACGCTGCAGAAGTTGTGCTCGGATGCCGGTGACGCTAGACGGCCCGTTACTGGTTAAGAGTGTTAGTTTTATGGGCACTGAGTCGCCGACACGGTGTGAACTGTCACAAATATTTACCAATTTGGCTCCACAATGAGCAGAGGCGTGAGAATAAGCAACGTTTGTGTAGCCAAGCAAGCGTTGTGAAATAAGCTCTCAACGATAGTTAAAATAAAACATTGTACCGTATGACCGGTCGACAAGACCTTCAGCATTCTTAGAAATGTTTTGCTGTGACGCATGTGGGAAAATCGTGATATTTGTAACTCAATTAGTAAGCTGTCCAGAACATGGCATTTTTGTCTCCGACAATGTCGGCGGGAAAATCCACTTAGCGTGTACGAGTATTTTCCATGATGCCGGCCGAAAGCTGCGGACCACGTACACCGCAGCACGGTAATGTTGTCGATGAATGACACATTCTTATGAGTAGCTCACTCTGTGCAGTGACTACCGGTCGTGCTACGGTTCCGGGCGGGACAGCGCATTTTGCCTTCAAGGCTCACGTAGTGTACCCTCATTTCCTCAAAGTCACTGGCTATCGGTCGCACTAAGGATCTTATCATTGGCAAAAAGAAACGAATTATTTCATTGCGTGCTATGAGCTGGAGCCAACGTAGCACTAATCATGTTCGCAGACTAAATGGGGGCAGGTTTCCTGATTCTCGGAAGCCAGCCACAGACGTTTAGGCACCAGACGGATGAGATACCAGTCACGGGACCACGCCCTTCCCGTCCTAAGAGAGCCCAATCACGCCCGGTGTGAGACCACACCCTTCCTGTCCTGCCTCCCCTCCCCCCCTCGGACCGAGGTAATCCGGGTGAGTCCGGGGTGACCAATGGTCGGCGGCCGTCCGTCACGTGACGGTGCCTCGCCACGTGACGCGGCGTCGCGGCCCAGGGCGTGGTTAGCTAGACACATCGCCCGGAGGGAAACGAGCCGGCTTCCTGAGAACCTGCCGCCGTCCGCACCCCGCCAGCCCGGTAGTGAAGGCACAGAGGTCAGCAGGGTGACCAGATCGGCAGTTTTCAGCTGGGATGGCGATGAGTCTGGAATGGCCTGTAAATGGAGGGGTTGGAGATGGGCCATAAAGTCAGATGTATTAAGCATTTTACGCTGTCCTATTGAACAGCGTACAATATTGTCTAGCTTTGTGATTTTATGAGATAATTGACAGCACACTTCAAATCGGAATGTGCTCTTTCTTTGCCCTCCCAGGAGTCAATAAAGCTGCAGTTTTATACCAGTAAGGCGCTGTAGTGGACGAGGAACGAGCGAGCGCGAAGGAAATGTATGGCGAATTTCAACTCGATCGGGCAAGTAGTTTCTGAGATACAAAAAAGGGTGCACACGTGCGCACGTGCAGAGACACCCACCTTTGACTTGTGGGAAAGTGGGGGCTGAGAGGTTCCTAACCACACACCAAATTTGAACACAATCGGCTCAGCCGTTTCAGATATATATAATAGGGATGTGCACGTGCGCACGTGCAAAGCCACCCCACCCTTGACTTGTGGAAAGGCGGCGGCTGAGAGGTCCCTAGCCACACATCAAATTTAAACACAATCAGCTCAGCCGTTCCTGAGATATAGAATATGCACGTGCGCACGTGCAAAGCCACCCCAACCCAGACTTGTGGAAAGGCGGAGGCTGAGAGGTCCCTAACCACACACCAAATTGGAACACAATCGGCTGAGCCGTTCCTGAGATACAGAATCGGGGTGTGAACGTGCGCACGTGCAGAGGGACCCACCCCTAACTTGTCGGAAACTGGCGGATGAGAGGTCCCTAACCACACACCAAATTTTGACACAATCGGCTCAGCCGTTCCAGAGATATAGAAAAGGGATGTGCACGTGCGCACGTGCAATGCCACCCCACCCCTGACTTGTGGAAAGGCGGCGGCTGAGAGGTCCCTAACCACACATCAAATTTGAACGCAATCGGCTCAGCCGCTCCTGAGACGTAGAATGTGCACGTGTGCACGTGCAAAACCACCCCATCCTGACTTGTGGAAAGGGTGAGGTTGAGAGGTCCCTAACCACACACCAAATTGGAACACAATCGGCTCAGCCGTTCCTGAGATATAGAATAGGAGTGTGCACGTGCGTACGTGAAGTCATCTCACCCCTGAGTTGTGTGAAAGTGGCGGCTGAGGGGTCCCTAACCACACACGAAATCTGCCCAGCCGTTGCGAAGTTATTGCTAGAAAATACTTATCAACACCCTTCACGCGGCACGCGCCACGCGCAGTGGTAGTCGCCCACATGAGTCGGCACTGGTCTCAAACGGGGTAGGTTAGATGGGGCTACTCAGCAAATAAGTCTGCTTGTCAATCGAACTTGCGGTTGCAGAGATATGAGCCTCTCAAAAGCGTCGCCACGGGTCGGGTCGGGTCGGGTCGGGTCGGGCCGGGCCATAATCTCTCAATCATAATCAGATCAGATTTTTCCCATACACCACGGAAAGACGAGCGAGCGCTTCGCGCTCGCTCGTAACCAGACAATAATTGATACAACGGTCCATGTTGTCAACATCTCGAGAACATATTGCGTTGCAATTACGAAGCAAATGTCTGTCTGTCAAGAAGTTAACAAGATAATCTCCAATGTCATGACGAAGACAAAGATGTTCTGTTTTGACATGACATAGCAATGCGAGTGGGACGTGAGGACATTTCATTACATCACGCTCCAAATGCCAGGATCGATACAGGATGTTCTTGACGGGCCACAACTAACATGTCGGATACTGATATGTCATCGTTTGCGTTGTCACCAGAAGGATAAAGGGTGTCACGCAATCTTAACCTTTCAAGCATTGGCCGCTTCTGTATTTTCTTTACTAACGTTACGTTTTCTCACGGTGTCATGTATGAAAGACTACTGACGCTAACAACATGGCGTCATCTGTGTTAACAATAAATATTTGATAGTCAAAGTGTTCAGCACAATTACGGAACATTCCTTAACACATGAGCATCTTATCACTAAACCTCGCTTTGAATAAAAACATAATCCCGGTGAGATTATCCACCGTTCGACCTTCAGCTTACGCAATCCTGCATCCGAACCACAAGGATGCGGTCAACTGTAAAGCCACGATGACTCTACTGGCGGCGTTTTCTCGTGGGAACTAGCAGTTCACCCTTCTGTCGTGCGAAGCCGCGGGCTGCGGCTGACCCTGCCCGGGGTGGGCCGACCTTGGCGGAGTCCAGCTCGGCAGGTGACGTTCCGCTGCCAGAGCTGACCGCCCCGGGCTCTGCCGGGGGGCGCGGCCTTGTCAGCGGCGTCAGCGGCGTCTGCGACACGGCGGTCACCGGCCAGGGGAGGAGCTGCACCCAGCGAGCGACAGATGGTCGGTTACGGTGTTGTTTCTGGATCTCGGGCGGATCACGGGTGGCTGCGAGCCAGACGGAGCGCGAAAAGGAAAGCGAAAGTGTCGGACGGGCGACCACAGTACAAAGCTCCACGTCCGCCTGTCCGTTCCGGTGTGAGCTCCATCAATCACGAGAGAAGGGCAACGGCCCGATGATTAACGACTTGGTCGCTGGCATCGACATTCAAGTTCACTATTGTACACCTTAGCTCCCCTCGCGACACGAGGTGCCATATACTGCGAGGAGAGTGAGCGTGACGTGACGTTATATGACGTGGCGCAGCGTGATGGTGTCGCGGATCCGTCACTCCCACCCCAGCGCCGCACCTGGTCAGTGAGTTGCCAGGAATGTTCCGTCTCCTGTCATCTCTAATCCTATCGGGATGCCGGTGCCAGCCACCCACCTGTCAGCAGAGGGAGGAGCCTCTGCAGATGGTGGTACCAGGGGTGACGCACCAGACACAGACGAGTGGAATTTGCAGGGGTGTCCTGACGTCATCCTGGCGGATACGCCCCCCCCCCCCCTGATCAGAAACAATGACGTCACTGTCTAGAGACAGTGAGACGGTAATAACGATTGAATGGAATATTCCGACCACCTAGTCAGCAAGGACTGGAAACCTCCTTAGCACAAGGTGGCTGAAAATAGAAATCTCGGATTTGCCTGACAAGGCCAAATTGTCGCATGGCTGCTCGCTCGCAAGGCTGACGATTTCAGTGAGCTCCAGTCTAACGGTAGATAAACCTCTTCACAAAAGTCTCTGGGAATACCAATAGCGGTCGGCGCTGAGCCCCCCAGCTCCGCCTGACACCATCAAAGTCGGAGAGCGGATACGGACCAACGCGACCGACAGTGACAACCGTCACCGCCGAAGAGGGAAAGTTGTTTTGGGTGTCGCGAGGCGCTTCCCGGTTCGGGGTTGCGCCACCGGGCGCGGTTCCGTCAGTTCATAAACAGCTCGGTCGGCTCGGTAGGCCCGCTGACGGCCGCCGCGTTTTACCAAGAGGAGCGATCCCGGCAGTCCGTCTGGCGGGAGGAGGCTCGTTAGCGCGGCCCGGCGCCCGGAGACTACGCGGCGGCACAGCAACCTAACGAGCGACTGCGATAACTAACAGGAGCGCAACACCAGGCGGGTTTCTCCGCTCTGGGAGCGTCGCACGCTGACAGGTGGCCTTAAAGAGGCGGCAACAGGGCATACGTTTAATTAATGACTTCCAAAATAACGCGTCGCATTAATGACTACCATTTTTTAATGGCTACCTGGCAACCATAGCAATCCGTTCTTTGTAGATTTGTGTGGATTGTAGAACGGCAATGAACAAACGTAGGCCAAACCCTGTGGTTAAGTTATCGAAAATCCGGAATCCTTACGCGAAAATTATTATTTGAATTTGTGTCCGAAAATGCTACACAACTTAGTGTGTTTGTGCTAGCACCGCCGTACCGTCCGATTTATCTCTAGTATGCTAAAGGGACCAGATATCGCATGTGAGCCCAGTGAAACTGGGCGTGGGCAGTTGGTTTGGATCGGATGTGGGCACGGTTCGAGCGATACTGAACCACAAGGCGGCCTGTCTCGCCTAATACGAGCCACACAACTCGCCCACCATGGACTCTCTCGCCTAATACGAGCCATGACCGACCGCGCAGTCACGACCGAGGAAATGGGCCTGTCTCATAGAGCATGTCCACAGACCTTACACATATTTATATTTTACGTTTTGTAAGGCAAAATAATACTATTTCTGATGCTCGAAAGTTCGCGGTAATAAGAATGAAGAGTATATAATAAATGCAAAAATAGGGAAACGCACCCAAATTAGGTCATTGTTGTGGTTTAACTCGATGTAAATATTATTTGAAGAAACTAATTCGCAGCGGACAGTTTCATGTACGAGACGAAATATAAAAAAACTTCAGTTCTTCTGTCCAGTATTCGTGAAGTAGATTATGGTAGACATGACATCAGTTCGAACGTCCAGTTTTACTCTACGTTCGCATTTCATTTTAGTTAACCATGTGTGCACGTCAAAGAATCAATGCGTATGTGTATACATGCGTCATTTATTGAATAGTAGAATACTAGTGCTAACCCGTCCGCTCCGCTGGACGATTAGCTGGCATCTCCGGGATGGAAGTATCCGCACCAATTCAGCACGTTAATTAACTGGACTGGAACTGGAACTGCATAGGACATAATTACCTATTAACCGTCAAGTGATCACCGCCCCACCAACTCCGGTGCGTCGGTGACTTATCCCATCTCCCACATATGTCCTATGCATAGCTAGCTGGCATCTCCGGGATGGAGGTATCCGCACCAATTCAGCACGTTAATTAACTGGGACTTTTAAACTGAATAAACTGAGCGGTGCCGGATAGACAGACAGATAGACAGACAGACAGACAGACGCTTATCAAATAGTGATATCGATTATTGTCCCATGACTGTACCCATACGTCTCTCCCACGGTGCTGCTCGTGCCGTGATCGCCCCTCGTCGGTACCGCCTGACTGACGTGCCCCCTCCCCTATTGTGTTTCAGGCCGGCGGCGTGGGTGGCGCTGCTGCTGGTGGCCGCCGCCGCCGCGCAGGAGGCGTCACCGTCCAACGCCGAGCCCGTCGAGTCGCGCATCGTGCGCAAGGTCCTCGAAAACGGCACCATCGTCGAGTACGAGTACCTCTACTACTACGACTACGAGGACGGAGAGGAAGGAAACTCGCTCGACTTCGACGACACCTTTGCAGAGGGTCCGTCCAGCGAGGCCCCGACCGCGGCCCCGACTGACGCCCCGACCGAGGCACCGACCGAGGCGCCGACTCAGCCCCCGACTGAGCCTCCGACTGAACCCCCGACCACCACCACCACAACCACAACCACAACCACCACAACCACCACGACGACTGAGCCACCGACTCGTCGGTCGCGTCCGCAGCCAGAGATCCTCAACAATGAAGTGACCCTGGTCACCGAAAGTGGCCGGTTTTCGCGGGGTCGCGGCGGACGGCGGGTGACAGGCGGACGCACTTCCACCCCGGAGACTGACGCCGGACGGACGGCGGTGAACGGCCGCACGTCCATCACGCGCGGACGTACGTCCACGTCCAGCGTCCGCACGGCCTCAGTCGGCGAAGAGACGACGGCGACGGCCGGCGTCCGCACGACCGCGAGCCGCGGACCAGCTCGGGGCTCAGCCAGGGGACGCACCAGCACGACTCGCGGACGGACCAACGTTGGGGTTGAGGAGGAAGAGGAAGAAGAAGTAGAAGCGACTGTTACGACCAACGTCCGCACGACCGCCACGTCCGGACGGCGGGCCAGCTTGAGTCGCAGTCGCAGTCGCGGACGGGTGCAGCCTGGTCTGACATTCACCGCCGCAACGACCACCACAGAGGAGCCCACCACTACCCCCACCACTACTACCACCACCACTACCACTACCACCACTACCACTACTGAGCCTACAACCACCACCACTGAACCCACCACCACCACGACGGAACCCACCACAACCACTACTGCCACTACTGAGGCAGCGACTACCACAGCCGCTTCGGAGACGAGCACCACCGGCCTACCGTCCACGAACGGAGGGTCTGTCAACTACGATGAGCTCTACGACTCATCCTATGACGATTATTACCACTCCGATTATTACTATGATTATGATCAAGATTACCCGGCCGCAGTGGCAGCCGAGGTTGGGACTGATGCTCCCGCAGTGAGGGGTCAGGCAGCCGGGGTTTCTGCCAGCAGGTCCCGCGGTCAGTCCATCCAGCCCACCAGCGAGGCCGCTACTGCCGCTACCACCGAGTCTGCCGGCCCCACCGTCACCACCACGACCGAGTCTGCTGAGCTGCTCTCGTCCGACGCCGTCGACGCGACCGACGCCTCGATCCTGATCCCCACAGCTCTTCCTGAGTTGGCCGAGCTCACTCCCACCAGCGCCACGGACATCGACGACGCTGACGACTTCGCCATCGCCACTGATGCTGCGATCGCTGCACAGCAGCCCACTGCAGCACCTACATCCAGAGGACCTGCCGATCTCTTCCCCACAGCTTCCACCCTGGATCTGACGGCGACTTCTACCGTATCCAGCCTGGATGAGTTTACTGATGACGACCAAACCGCTGCGGTCGCCTCTGAGGACGCTTCTCCGCTTCCCATCTCCACGGAAGCCAGTTTCGAGGCCGCTCCCACCACCACCGAGGCCAGCCTCCTCGAGGAGGTCCCCACCACGGAGAGCTCACGGGGACGGTTCACCTCACGCACCCGACTGTCATCAAGCCGCACTCGGATCTCCCGCCCCGGTGCTGCGGCTCCGACTCCGGCCCAGGGCGCTCAGGAGGCCGCTGCCATCGGCTCCATCCTGGGTACCTCCGTCAGCAGAGAGGAGCTAGAAGAGGAGAAGGCGGATCTGGATGAGACGTTCCCTACCACCACCACGGCGTCATCGCGCGGTCGCGGTAGCAGCCAGTTCCGCACCCGTGGGCAGACCGTCGCGCAGCCGGCGGCCGTTCCTAGCCGATCTCGCAGCCGCCGGCCGACCGCCGCGCCGACCCCGGAGCCGACAGTCGCCCCGACGCAGGCCGCCACGCGCAGCCGCGGCTCCATCAGGCGCGGCGGAACTCGGGTGGTCAGCAGCCGGACCCGCACCTCGCAGTCAGAGCGACTGTCTGAGGAGGAGGATCAACTAAAGGCAGAACTGCAGGACCCGGTTGTGCTGAGCAATGCTCGCGCGAGCCGCGTGGTGGGACGCACCCCCAGCCGCGGCTCCAGCCGCCGCCGACCGGTCAACACCGTCACCGACCCGACCACGGAGGCACCGGCGCCCGTCACCGAGCCCACAGAGTCCATCAATATCGATGAGAAGCGCCTTCCCAAACGGCCTCGCTTCCCGCAACGTGGTCACCAGCTGGAGACGGAGCAGGCACTAGAGCAGGAGCTCGAGTTGGAATCTGAACAGGCACTGGCACAGTCGCTGGAGTTTGAGTCAGAAGAAGCGCTGGAGCAGGCGCTGGAACAGAACCTGTTGACGGAACAGGCGCTGGAGCAGGAACTGGCATCGGAGCAGGCGCTGGAGCAGGAGCTGGTGCTGGAACAGGAGAAGTTGGAGCGCGTTGAGACGAGGCAGGACCTGGACCAGGCACAGGAGCCGCAGGTCACCACAGAGCGGATTCCGCCGACTCCCACCACCGCGTCCACAGACCAGTCTGTTGAGTACACCGACGACTACTACGACGACTATTACCCTGACGAGTTTGTTGATTATGCAGTCGTTGGTGCTGATCTGGATGCCCCGGTGACAACTGCGGCGACCGCGATCCGCACTGAAACCGAGCCGACCACAGAAGGCGTGGAGCAGCGCGAGACGACAGAAGCTGGTGTCCCCTCTGAAGCAGTCACCACCACGCTTGCCACGCCAGTGTCGACCGCGGAGGCTCTCTTCGATTACGAAGACGCTGCCCTCGATTACGTCGACGAGACCGCAGCACCGACTACCGAGGCGGCGATCGCCGAGACGACGGCAGCTCTGACTACGACGACGACAACGACGACGACTACCACCACGACTACCACCACGACTACCACCACGACCACCACCACTGAAGCCACCACAACCACCATTGCGCCCGAGGAGGAGACTCAACGCACCCGTCTGTCGGGCGCGGGCGGACGCCGCCGCCTGACGAGCAGCCGCAGGGTCCGCCCTCAGCGGGTTCAGGAGACGACCGTCAAACAGGAGGAAGCGAAGACGGAGGAGGCCAGACCGGTCGCCAGGCCATCTGCTGGGTCAAGGGTTCGCGGACGCCAGCCACTGCGCAGGACGAGGCCCGGACGTCGGCCTCAGCCCGAGCCCGAAGTCACTGACGAGCCGGGAGAAGTGCAGGAGGAGATCGTTGAAGAGGAGTCTGTCGCGGAAGTGGCCGCGGAGTCGACCACGACCGAGGCGCCAGCGAGACTGCCTGGCCGCCGCCGCCCGGGCGCAGGCCGCAGGGGCAGCACGCGCCGCGCGGGAGGCTTCCGCGGCCGCGGTCGCCCAGCTCCTGCCGAGGAACAGGAAGAAGACAAGGAGGTAGAGGAGCCCAACACCGCCAAGCCGACGCCGGCACCCGAGCCTGAAACGCCGGCACCTTCGCGCCGCGGAGTAGCGTCGGGACAGGGTCTGGCGGCGCGCGGAGACCGTCGCCGCACTCGTCTGCGCGGCCCCTCCCGTCGTCGTGGCCGCCCGCAGTCTGAACCTACCCCCAATACCGTGGAGGAGGTCCAAGAGGAGACAGTGCAAGAGGTGGAGGAGACCGTGTCGGAGGAGCCCGCCGCTGTAGAGGAGGTGACCGAGCAGGCCCCGTCACGGGGACGCCCAGTTCCTGGCCGCCGTGGCCGGCCTTCCTCTTCCGGAGGGTTCCGCAGGGGACCCGGCCGTCGCGGCCGCCCCGGACGCCGGCCCGAGCCTACCACGGAGAAGCCAGTCCAGGAGGAGCCTGTCAATGAGCCGGCCAAGACCGAACCCAGGGCGGAGCAGGAAGCGGAAGTGGCTGTCGAAGAAGCACCCCAGGAGGAGAAGGAAGAGGAGGTGACCACCAAGAGGCCGGCTCGTGGCGAACGCCGAAGGGGATCGAGGCCCAGCCTAAGAAGCTCTCGGCCCTCGCGTAGGAGACAGCGGAAACCGCAGGAACCCACCACTGAAGCTCCGACCATTGAGAAGTTCGAAGTCGAGAAGCAGGAGGCTGCTGAGGTCATCCAGGAGGATCCCGGTGCAGAGGAGCTCAGCGAGGAGGCACTGAACGAAGTGGAGGCACCGGCGCGCGGCCGCGGTAGCGGCCGCATCCGTGGCCGTCTGTCGAGCCGCGCACGGACGCCGCTCCGGGGACCCGCTGTCCGGCGCACGTCGGGCCGCCGCGGTCGCCCGAGGACCATCACCGAGGCTGCGCCAGAGCCGACGACTGAGACGCCCGCACCGCAGCCGCAGGAGGAGGAGACGGAGGAGGAGACTGAGCAGACCAACGCCGTCGAGGTCGAGGAGGCGCCGAGTCGGGGCGGCCGTCGTGGAGGATTCCGTCGCCGCATCTCGCGCGGTCAGAGTGAGCGCGTCGCGACCACCAACATCATCACTGGGCGCAGCGCTGCCGCCGGCAGCAGCAGCAGCAGCAGCCGCACCAGCAGCCGCAGCAGCCGGGTGCGCACCGCAAGCCGTCGTGGATCACTCCGCCGCGGTGGTTCTCGCCGGGCTCCCACAACGGCGGAGCCGATTACTGAGGCTACAGAGGCCGCCACCACCACCGCTGCGCCGGCAGAGGTCACCACCGCCGCCGAGGTGGCGACGCCGGCCCCCACCGAGCCAGTGATCCAGGAGATAGCCACTGAGAGCGCTTTCGTTGCAGAGCCCGCCACGGAAAGTGACGACGAGGTGGACACCGCTACCGAGAAGCTGATCGAAGTAGCCGCCTCGACGCTTGAAGAAGAGGAGGAGACCTCTGATGTCACTGAGGCTGCTGCTAGTGAGAAGTTTGTAACTGAGGCAGCGGCTGCCACCACTGAGACTATCCCTGAGGAGCCGACCACCGCTGCGCCCCCGTCTGAGGAGCCCACCACGACTGAGCGGCCGGGTCGCGGCCGGGGAAGGCTGGGACGGAGAGTCGGCGGCAGAAGAAGGGCTGGCGCCAGGCGCAATTCCATCACCGCAACCAGGAAGACTGAAGAGGTCTCAGAGACCGAAGACGACGCGCCCGTACGACCGACCAGGCGGCCACGCCCCTCTCTCCGGCAGAGGGTTTCCTCCTCTGCGACTCAGAAGACTGCCACCGCTGAAGAGGTTACCGTGCCGCGGTCGCAGAGGGCCCGTACTTCTCTCCGCTCCCGGATCTCGCAGCAGCAGCAGGCAGAGGAGACCACCGCTGAAGAAGCTACTTCCGCGGAGGCCACCGCCGAGGAAGCTTCTGAGAAGGCTGCTGCTGAAGAGGCACCCGTCCGAGGTCACTTCCCCCTCCGCAGGCGTCCAGCGCTCCCCATCCAGCGGTCATCCACGCGTGAGGTAACCCCCGCCGTCAGCGAGGAGCGCCCGCCCACCAGAGACCGCCGCCCGGCCCTGCCGATCCTGAGACAGCGCACCGCCGCCCGGGAGTCCGCCCCTGCCGCTGAGGCCGACGATGACGCTGAGGAAGCCGCTCCCCAGCCTCCCAGACGCCGTCTGCCGCTGCAGCCCCCGGGCTCTTCTCGGCGCCGGTCCGGCAGCAGACGCGGCTTCCTCGGCCTTGCCCCTCCGACCACCACCGAGAAGCCCACAGAGGAGCCCGCCCAGGAGGCCTTCGATGTGGAGGAGACTGCCATCGAAGAGAAAGCCACCGCCGAGAAGAACGTAGAGGAGGCCAAGAGGACGGCCACGGCACCGGGCTCGCGTCAGCTGCGGCTCCCCACGCGCGGCGAGCGGCCGGTGCGGAACCGTAACCTGCCACCGGTGATCAGCGGCAGGAGCATCCTGAGCCAACCGGGCGGCTCGCGGCCCCGCCGGCCTCTCTTCTCCCACCGGCCCACCGAGGCGCCGGCCGACAGCGCCGCCGAGTTGACCCCGCAGACGGAGGTCCGCCAGCTGACTGTGGAGACGGTGGAGACGCAGAAGACTGAGAAGGAGGAGGAGACGGATGAGCAGGCCGTCCTGGAGCCGACCGAGGCGACCCCGGAGCCGGAGGGCACCACGCTGCCGCCGGTGTTCCGCCGCCCGTTCAGCGGCCGGCAGCGTGGCAGCGGCGCCCGTCGGCCGTTTGTGCCGGGCAAGCGGCGGCGCGACGGTCCCGCCGACGGCCGGCGCCGCATCGCCTCCCTCCTGAGGAGCCCCGACGCGACGGTGCAGGCCGTCCTGCTGCCGACGACGCCGGCGCCGACCCCCGCCGAGGAGGCAGTGTCCACCGAGGAGTCCATCCGCGCTGAGGAGCTGCTCGTGCAGGCCTCCGCAGAGGAAACTCCTGTGGAGGAGCCGGTCGCCGCTGAAGAGGTGGCCAAGGCCGAAGAGGCGGTGCCCGTGCAGGAGGAGCAGCTGTTGTTGGTAGTCGAGGGTGAGACAGTAGAGGAACCAGATGACCAGGTGGAGGGGTCTGGAGCGCAGATCGAAGGTAAATGGTTTAATAAACTTGCTTTTATCCGGGCATAGCTTCGCAAAGTTAATGGACATTACTTAATCTATGACCTTATTGCCTTTGAAGTGAATTCGGAAATAAGTATACAACATTTCCTATGTTTCTTTTTAGGTACAAATGTTACCGTGATGTGATTTCGAGGCAGGGATGTCCAAGGTACTTTATGAAGATATGCCCAGGATGCTTATATTTAGTATTTTGGTATAGTTTGTAGTGCATTGGTAGCACATGTCTAGTTCGCTTGTTGGTGGTAATTTAGTAGTAATTGCTTTTGGTTTTGGTACATAATGTGGCAAAGATCATAGCATTTGCACTACTATTTCTGATCTAGTCAGCACAATGACGCTTTGGCCATTACGCATGGTATTTGGACACTGATATAGATGGAAAATGCTTTGGTTAGTCACTGGTTTCTTTAGATGGATTTAGAACAAAAGAGTGCTGTGAAACGAAAGCCAGGCCAGAGGAAGTTGCTCATTCTAACTCAGCAGCCAGCTTTGTAAAGAAAACTCAACGCATTCCCGACCAAACTGAGTACTCGGAGGAAACAACTAACCATGGTTAACCCTCCGGCTTGGCTTCACGTTTCCAGTCTATGCAGTGTAGTAGCTGGTGCTTTGTCGGTGCTTCTAGTGAGGATTGGTTGGTGATGGTGGCCGGTAGCAGGACAAAAATGTTTGGCAGACCTGTCAAGCTGTCGATCTCGGTCCAACGGAGCACAGACTGTTCATTTAAAGGCTGAACATTCGTTAACGAACTAAAACTAAACCACCCGCCAGTATCGGCCGACAGCCTGAACCGTGCTCTGTTGGACCGGGACACCAACACTCGACAGGCCCGGGCGGGACTGGTGACCGGCGGAAACGGGATCCTATCAGCACCACTCCCTCTAACACCACCGCTGTCGTTACAGATGACCTGGCGCCGGAGGAGGAGGAGGTGACCCTGGTCGTGGAGGCGATCTCCGAGCCGTCGGCCACCGAGCAGCCCGCGGTGGCGCCCCGCCGAAGGACGTTCCGCGGAAGGAATACCGAGGGCCGCAGCCGATCGTCCCTCTTCGAGAAGCTCCAGGGCCGGGACAGCCAGTCGTAAACGGAGACAGGTCGCGTGACCCCACGTGACTGGATTGTGTGACGCCACAGCGAATGTCCCGCACCACGGCCAGCCGCTTTGTAGCGTGGTTTGTAATCAGGCAGCTGCCCCGGTTGATCCGACGAAGGGTGTGATTGAGCAAAGCGTAAAGCATCACAAGCGTTGCCTGCCAGGTCCGGAGAACACAACGATGGCTGTCGAAAGTCGTACGCCTGTCTGGAACGCCGGTGCGCGACCGCAAAGCCCGCGTGCTCTGATTCTCAAAATATCATCTGTGCGCATGCGCGTGTGAGTGAATGTGACTTCTTTGGTATTGCGCTCGCGCGTCTGTATTTTCTATGTGAACATATTATTGCGTCCGACTGTGTGAGAGCTGCCAGGTGGCCCCGGCGTAAGATGTGGCGGCTGCCGGATGGTACAACATAGTTCCCAGCATTGTTATGACGCACTCTATATGCTGTGAGGTCTATTGTAATTGAGTGCCATGTCGACATGAT
>JAXIVJ010003771.1:0-90136 GCA_036785665.1 Chirona hameri
ATATATATATATATATATATATATATATATATATATATATATATATATATATATATAATATATATATATATATATATATATATATATATATATATATATATACATATATATATATATATATATATATATATATATATATATATATATATATATATATATATATATATATATATATATATATATATATATTATATATATATATATATGTATATATATATATATTATATATATATATATATATATATATATATATAAAACAACATGACCGAAGTGGTTTCAAAAATGATTTTGACGAACTTTCGAAAGGCGTTTTCGGTTTTTGTGTAGGTCCCATAGGAACCGAGTTCGAGGGGGCGTTGAACCCCACCCCCCACGGTACGACGAAGGTGGCGCCGAGCACCAGCACGGCGCGGGGTTAATTTCCTGAATGCAAGGTGCTGTCAGATTTTACCTCAGATCTCGTCAAAAATAATTTTTTAACCACTTCGGTCATGTTTGTGGCTAAGGTCAATAATGAGTTCACCAGAGGTCATCACAGGTCATATTTGCAAGTTTCAGGACTTCGCTTCCAAACCCCAAAATATCTCGGGAACCTCAGATGTGGGCTCCAAGGTCAAGTGGTAACCCAAGTAGATCATGGTGCATATTGGGAGACGTGTCTCGACGAGGCGAACACATTGGTGCCGGGGGCACTGATTTATCTTCATTATTATCTTCTTCTTTTTTATCTTCTTACAAACGAAAAAACTATCGAAAGCTATTAAAATATGCAATCCCCATTGGTTCCCTCAGATTTTGGCTCATTTCAATAGTGTGGGCTCCAGACTTCAGAGGTCATCGAAGGTCAAAAAGGTTATTCTTTGGCAAAACAGTTCTCGCAACTAACTTTTGACCTAATTAGGATAAGGCAATAATTTTGACACCATCGTGTTCGCCTCTTCAAGGCGCTTCGAATCATATTCATGTTGACTAGTTTATATTAACTTAGAAATTTGACCTCAGGTCAAGGTCAAGTGGTAACCCAAGTAGATCATGGTGCATATTGGGAGACGTGTCTCGACGAGACGAACACATCGACGAGACGAACACATTGGTGCCGGGGGCACTGATTTATCTTCATTATTTCGAAAGTTATTGACAAATTGTTGGTGACCTCAGATGACCTCGACTGATCCTGTAGGGGTCGCTGAACAAAAATATTACCTGGATCATCTAGAATGCCCTATGATAACATGACCCAGAAGGAATTGGACTGATGTCATGCGTATCCTCGGAATAGGAAGCGTTTGAATATTTCCCCATTGACTTATAATGGGGACTGGGAGGTCACGAAATTGACCGACCTTAGGTCACCGATATACCTACAAAATATTATATATCCGAATTGTAGGTACCTATGACTTTATGAAATTCTGTAAGTTTTAAACCGATTGGCCAAAAAATGTGGCTGTGGTACGACAGCAATTTTTTTTTAGTTGGGTCACGTGACCTAGACCTGGTGACCTGACCTGATGTGACCCGAGGTCAAGAATGTCACATAATGTGGGTAATTGATGCCCGAACAGCTGTACAAAAAAAAACGTAGTTTTCTGCTAACCCCGAAAAACCTTAGGGGGTGTCTGAACGCCCGCTCCCCTGCATGGCGCGGGTTAAATATCTTTCGAAGGTATTTTTCTGAATTATTTTCGGCGCTTTTTCGGCGCTCCTAGTTGTCTGGGCAAAAAGTTTTGTTTAAGGACACCGATATATGACCAACTGACATTTGGTGACATTGGTGACATCAATATTGACCTGACAAGGATCACGTTCGGTATTTGGAAAATAGAAAATCATCCCGATAATTTTCCGTCGCGGGCGAGAATCGTGGAAAATGTCCGGAGCAGGGTCGCTTAGATATTATCCTTTCGTCGTAGCCAGCTGACGACTGCCGCTGCGTTCACCGGAGCCATTTGTTGTTGTTTTTTTACTTGAGTTTTTGCACATGTTGTGTTCTCAAAGTAATTCCTGTTTTTTTTAAGGTCGAGTTAAATACGTGTTTTACAGCGCACGCAAACACCGATGGAAAGCCGAAAGCCGATATTCTTGAATATACCGAACGCTCTGTAGAGCGATAATTGAACATTATCCGCCAGAGTAGATGCCGAACGCGCGAAGGGAAAATTATCATCGATAATTTTCCAGCGGAAAATATCCAAATTAAAACTTTTGCCAGATACCGAACGCACGCTTGAATGGATGCACGGATGCACATTGGTGCATTACACCACGGGCCGCGGACAGTCGTGGTGTGCAAGGTGACAATAGAAAATACAATCTCACTTTTCATTTGGGAAAAATACATTCGAATTTCTTCTTATAAAAATACAGCCGGACAGGAGCCCACCGAGCCGCCTTAGAGGGGCCCCGCATTCATAAGGGGGAGGGGCACGTGGGCCAGTGTGTCCCTCTTGTGTATACCTCTGGTATGAGGAACGGAACACTTCGCGTCTTATTTATATATTTTTATCCTTAGAACTTCGACCTGTTGCACATTTTCGCGATAACTTTTGCTTTCTATATTTGCGCGGTGGGCCACTTCGGATGAAAATAACAAATGCAAACTTTCGCTTTTCATTTGTAAAAAACACATCCGGAATTTTGATATTTTTTATAACAAAAAATACAACCGGACAGTCCCCCTCCAGACATATATACAACCGGACAGGTGCCTCATAGGGGTCCCGAATTTCGAAAGGGGGCACAGGCCAGTGGGCCTGTGGGCCCCTTCGGATGAAAATATAAAATGTAAAATGTTCGACTTTCATTTGTACAAAATAAACCCAGATTTGTATTTTTTTAATGCAACCAAACAGGGGCCCAGCCCCCGCGGGGCCGCCTCAGAGGGCCCCCGCATTTCGTAGGGGGGGGGGGCACGGGCCCGTGTGCCCCCTCCTTGTGTGCGCCTCTGCTTGCAGATACCGAACGCTCTGCGGAGCGATAATTTTCCAACTGAAAATTATCCCCGACAGAGTAGATGTCGAACGCGCGAAGTGGAAATTATCGGCGATAATTATCCAGCGGAGAATATCCAAAGGAAAACAATTCCCAGATACCGAACGCACGCTTGAATGAATTCACGGATGCACATTGGCGCATTACGTCACGGGCGCGGACAGTCGTGATGTGCTAAGATGAAAATATAAAATAAAAACACTTCATTTGTGGGAAAAATACATTCGTATTTTCTTCTTATATAAAATACAACCGGACAGGGGCCCCACCATTAGAGGGGCCCCGCATTTCATAAGGGGGAGGGGCGCATGGCCAGTGTGTCCCCTTGTGTATGCGTCTGGTATGAGGCACCCTTCGTGTCGTATTTCATATATTGACATTTGTTCTCCTTCGAGCTTCGACCCGTTACACATTTTCGCGATAACGTCGCTTTCTATATTTTTGCGGTGGGCCCCTTCGTATGAAAATAAAAATGAAGATTTTCACTTTTCGTGTCTCCATGGCCATTTAATTTGTCATGTGTAGCCATACATCCGAATTTTGTTTTATAAAACAAAAATACAACCGGACAGGCACACTGTGGGGGGGGGGGGGGTGTCCGTAAGGGGGCCCCACCGCAGGGCCCCTTACGAAATTTTGGGGCTCATAGGGGCCCCGCATTTCGTAAGGGGGCACGGGCCCATGTGCCCCCCCCCCGTATGCGCCTCTGGGCCCTTCGAATGAAAATATCAAATGTAAGACTTTTACTTTCATTAGTTAAAAACAAAATCCTGATTTTTTTAATACAACCAAAAAGGGCAAACTGGGCAGCCTCAGAGGAACCCCCACGGGGCAGCCTCAGAGGGGCGCTACAGGGCCGCCTCAGAGGGGCCCCACGGGGCCGCCTCAGAGGGGCCCCCACGGGGCCGCCTCAGAGGGCCCCCGCATTTCGTAAGGGGGGAGCACGGGGCCGTGTGCAGGGGCCCACCGGGCCCCTGTCCGGTTGTATTTTTTACAAATCAAAAGTGTTTTTTTTTCACCGGGCCCCTGTCGGTGGCAAGGTTGGGCCCACCGGGCCCAACCTTGCCACCGGGCCGCCTCATAGGGCGGCTCGGTGGCATCATAACATTTCGTAAGGAGGCACGGGCCCGCGTGACAAACAAGACTTCAAAATGGCTATATCGGATTTTCGAAATGTTCCGTTTTTGACACCCAATTTGTTTTTACAAAAATGTATTTTTTTCCGGAAAATTTCCACAAAATGTGCCAAACAATTACAACCAAACAAGCCCCACGGGGCCGCCACAAAGGGACCCCACGGGAGGCCTCCTCAGAGGGGCCCCGCATTTCCTAAAGGGGGGGCACGGGCCCATGTGCCCCCCCCCCCTTGTGTGCGCGCCTGATTACAGTCCTCATACCGTGCTGACCACTGAGCAAATAACCATCGCCGGGCCTTCTCGGGACTCGGACACAGCAAGCTGCCGCGCCGTGTGCAGAGCCCAACCTTGACGGGCGCCACTGCGTCCGGTGACGTCACACGCCAGGCCCCGCCCCCGGCCGGTGCCGTCAGAGGGCCCAGTCTGACTGCGTGCTGGCGGCCGGCCGGCCCGTATTCCGACACGAGATCTGAAAGTGAGTGGACGCGTGGTGCGGCGGCTCTCCAGGCAGGACCGGACCGGACGCCGTCAGTGGCCGTCAGGCACGCCAGTCGAGCGAGTCAGGCAGACGCAGCAGGACCGAGGGAGCGGAGCGCGCCGCGGGCGCAGTGATGCGGGAGGTTTTTGACGTGCAGTGCGGGCGGGTGCCGGACCGGCTGCTGCAGGGGGCGCCCGGCGGCGGTGGCCTGTTGACCCCGGACGCCGACCGGCTCCGCCAGCTGGTCAGCGCCGACTCCATCCACGACGTCTACGATGTCGAGCACGTGCCCTTCGCCAGGTAAGGCCAACATAGATCGTACACTGCTGTGTGCGTGTGTGAGTGTGTGCGGGTGAGTGGCCAGGGGCAGGTTTAGGGAAGGGTGGATGATGACTGGTCACGTGACCTGCTGACCCGCCCCTTGCCGTGTTGGGGGCCAGTGATCGGGCGGTCATGTGATGTCTGTGTGTGTGGGGGGGGGGGGGGGGAGAGCTGTATGTGTTTGTGTGGGGCGGCCCCGCCGCGCCGTGTGGCGGTCTGCGGGCGGTGTTGGACACTGCCCGGTTTGGGTCGGCTGTGGGGCTGTGGGTGTCGGCCGGTGTGGGTCGGCTGTGGGGCTGTGGGTGTCGGCCGGTGTCGGCCGGTTTGGGTCGGCTGTGGGGCTGTGGGTGTCGGCCGGTGTGGGTCGGCTGTGGGTGTCGGCCGGTGTGGGTCGGCTGTGGGGCTGTGGGTGTCGGCCGGTTTGGGTCGGCTGTGGGGCTGTGGGACTGTGGGTGTCGGCCGGTGTGGGTCGGCTGTGGGGCTGTGGGTGTCGGCCGGTGTCGGCCGGTTTGGGTCGGCTGTGGGGATGTGGGTGTCGGCCGGTGTGGGTCGGCTGTGGGGCTGCTGCTCCTGCAGAGGCGTGTTTGGTCATGACCGCACGGTGCCCCCGCAGTGCGTGTGTATCCCGCATTAGGGCGCAGCAGAACGTGACGTCACCCCAGTCCCGCCTACCCGTCAGCTCGTGGTGGGCGGCGCGCTTATCGCCCACCTGAACCATCCGACACGCCGAGAGTTTTATTACCCGGCCAACACTGGGAATCCTGTGTAGCTGGCCCGCTGGCCCGCTCCCCGCTATGTTGGCCGCTCCCAGGCGTGTCTGACGTCGTGTCGGCGGCCTGAGCCCTGCTGCTGCACCAGTACAGTTACATCGACGGCGGCGGCGGCGGCGGCGGCCGGCACCGGTCCGATGCTCTCCCACGGTCGGCGGTTTCCTTGTGGCTGGGAGCCGCGCCGGCATTCCTGCGGGTAGGTGCCGCCGGCCCGGTCCGTTTCCTTGTGGCGGGGAGCCGCTCTGGCTGATTCAGCTGCGGGTGGGTCCGGCAGGCCCGCTGCCCTGCATTCCTGTGCCAGGAGAATCTACGGCGCCGTGCTGTCGGCCCCCCACATTCCTGCTCAGCCGAGTGCAGCAGTGGCGGCTGTTCTGTTCGGCTCAGAGGGCTACCGAGGCCGGCCGGCAGCTTCCATCCCCACCCTATCCGGCTATTACGTATCCGGCCAGTGCCGCGGCTGCTGTCAGTCCGGCTAGTGCCGCGGCTGCTGTCAGTCCGGCTAGTGCCGCGGCTGCTGTCAGTCCGGCCAGTGCCGCAGCTGCTGTCAGTCCGGCTAGTGCCGCGGCTGCTGTCAGTCCGGCCAGTGCCGCGGCTGCTGTCAGTCCGGCTGCCGCGGCTGCTGTCAGTCCGGCTAGTGCCGCGGCTGCTGTCAGTCCGGCTAGTGCCGCGGCTGCTGTCAGTCCGGCCAGTGCCACGGCTGCTGTCAGTCCGGCTAGTGCCGCGGCTGCTGTCAGTCCGGCTAGTGCCGCGGCTACTGTCAGTCTGGCCAGTGCCGCGGCTGCTGTCAGTCCGGCTAGTGCCGCGGCTGCTGTCAGTCCGGCTAGTGCCGCGGCTGCTGTCAGTCCGGCTAGTGCCGCGGCTACTGTCAGTCCGGCTAGTGCCGCGGCTACTGTCAGTCCGGCCAGTGCCGCGGCTGCTGTCAGTCCGGCTAGTGCCGCGGCTGCTGTCAGTCCGGCTAGTGCCGCGGCTGCTGTCAGTCCGGCTAGGCGGCCGCGGCTGCTGTCAGTCCGGCTAGTGCCGCGGCTGCTGTCAGTCCGGCTAGTGCCTCGGCTGCTGTCAGTCCGGCTAGTGCCGCGGCTGCTGTCAGTCCGGCTAGTGCCGCGGCTGCTGTCAGTCCGGCTAGTGCTGCGGCTGCTGTCAGTCCGGCTAGGCGGCCGTACCCGATACTTGGCCTGGCTGACCCTGCCATGGTGCTGCTGCTGCGGCGGCGGCGGCGGCGGCTCTGGAATGTTCGGCCGTGCCATTGTGGGCGGCTGGGACCGCCTGTCGCGGAGTCAGCCTGTCCCAGGGTCCGCCTGTCGCCGGCCGACTTTAGACAGCAGACTGTAGACAGCAGACTGTAGACAGCCGACTGTAGACAGCCGACTGTAGACAGCCGACTGTAGACAGCCGACTGTAGACAGCCGACTGTAGACAGCCGACTGTAGACAGCAGACTGTAGACAGCAGACTGTAAACAGCAGACTGTAGACAGCACAGACTGTAGACAGCACAGACTGTAGACAACCGACGGTAGACAGCCAACATGTCGCGTTACTCTGCGGCACACAGCCAGTAAAGTCAGCAGCAGCAGCAGCAGCAGCAGCAGCAACAGCTGCCGCGGCGCGGAGGAGCCTGGCGAAAGCAGCAGTCAGCCGCGTCGCTGTAATGGCGCTGAACTGGACTGGAATGCAGGTCGGCCGGCGCAGTTTGCCGGCCAGCGAAACCCGGCGCTGATGATGGCCGGAATAATCGCCGGCTAACCTCAGGATGCAGCATGCAATGTGGCCGTTCACGGTCGTCGCGGTTTGGTCCGGACTCATTTCGTCCGGTCGAGGAGTGAAAATAACCCCGACCTAACAGCTCGCCTGAGAACTGAACAGAGCCGCGCCAATAGAGGGAAGCGGCAGATCTCCTCATCCGGACGGCGGGGTCGACAAGGTCACCCGCAGTCGTCCCCGGCTCGCATTCCTCATATCCCCGGCCGGATTATACTGTCGCCGGCGCACTGGGAGTCGCCGCACCGACTGGAATGTTATTTTGAACGCCGCTCACAAATGTAAATATTGGCTGGTCAAGGAGGTCTGTCACAATGGCGGCGGGTGCGCGTCTCAGGCCGCCCCGAAAAGCTTGGGATGCAGCCGCGGCCCAATGGAGCGGGCATGTTTACACGAGCTGGATGTTGGCTCGGCGCGCGGTGGCAGGCCGCCCCCTCGGCACTCTCCATCGGTCAAAGGCCATCACACTGATCAAGGTCCCAGTCCCTACCAAAGCGCCTCCCTGTGACGATGGGCAGGAGAGGGGAGAGAGGGGAGAGAGGGGAGAGAGGGGAGAGAGGGGAGAGAGGGGAGAGAGGGGAGAGAGGGGAGAGGGGGGAGAGAGCGGAGAGAGCGGAGAGAGGGGAGAGAGCGCGAGAGAGGGTGGTGTCGTCGGAGCGGACAGCGCCCTGCTGCGATGGGTTCTGTTTCGGCCCCTGCCGTATACCGTCCCTTGCGTGCCATTCTATCCGGCGGGTATTGGTCGTATTTTCCTCTGCTGCACGGCACCCCGGGGCCGTCCCAGTGACCTGAGTCTGCCCCGTGGCCGTCTGGCCTGAGTCTGCCCCCGGGCCGTCCTGCAGTGGCCCATCCCAGTGTGGACCAGGGCCCGGGGCCGGGCAGGCGCCGGCCTGTCGCCGCTGACTCAGAGCGGGACGCTGGCCGCCGCGGCGGGCATGGTGCGCGTGCCGCCAACTGCGGCCCAGAAGGTCATCCCTCGGCCCGCACTTCCTGGTGGGGTGGGAGGAGGAGGAGGCGGCGGCCGGGCGCAGCTTATAACTGAATCTGGCGAGACGCTGATGTTCGGAGTTTGAACGAGACGCTCACGGCGCACACAATGTCTCTTTGGCAACGCTCCGAAGGAGGTAGGTTTAAATGCATTCGCATTTAGCCCAGAGAAGTTGTGTAACTTTCAAACCAAAGTTTGGGACCTTGGATCCATTTTTGGCGTGGAATGCTCAGGTGCGCTGGCTGAGTCACGGAGCAGCTGAAGCCAGACGTCAGACGGCTGACGTCGGACGGCAGACGTCAGATGCAAATAGCGCCGGGACAGGCGGCTGACGGCCACTCTGACAGCTCCTGGATGAGCGTTGGCGGCGCCAGACAACACCTTCCGAACAACAACAGTGACACATCGGGTAGACACGCTGCGGCTAACCCTGTACACCATCAGAGCGGACGCAGGATAAACACAAATCGACGCGAAAACAGCGAACATCAGCGCTGAGGCCGAGCGAACATACAGCGCTGATACCGATTTAGCGGCTATTCCAGGACGGCTGATTCATACCTTCTTCATGGTAGGTATGTAAACTGCAACAACACTCGTGTTTGGGTTGAGGTCTTGGCATACAAAGCTCAGTGTTTACGGTAGTGACAGTCCAGTTCCAGAATGCTTCCGTAAAGTACTGGCGGGCGGGTTAGGTTTATAGTCTCCGCCGCGGTCTCTGAGCTAGCCTTCTGCGACAGCGGTGCAGTCTCACAGCCTCACAGCCTCACAGCATTGTTAGCTATAGGGGAAAAACAAAACTGGCGCTGTTTTGTTCCGACTTGATTCGTCTGTCCCAGGCAGAGAATGAATGGGACATTCCACTGATCAGATGATGCGCCAGTGCGTTTTCCTTTGTTGTCAAGATATTCCACTGAAGACAAGTCAACACAACACGCATGATTCAGGAACGCAGCACGGGTTGTTCACTGTGTGACGCAGCGGCCAGCAAGAAACCAATCAATCAGCTGCAAATTTCAGAGGCGACATGACCAGACGTTAACAGCCCTATCCGGTCACTCGGACCGTGTAACATCGGCCCATCAACGGCGTGTCAGTTTTCAACTGACGGCGCGGGCGGCTGGTGGCGGCTGGCGGCGGCTGGTGGCAGCTGGTGGCAGCTGTCGGCGGCTGGTGGCGGCTGGCGGCGGCTGGTGGCGGCTGGCGGCGGCTGGTGGCGGCTGGCGGCGGCTGGTGGCGGCTGGTGGCGGCTGGTGGCGGCTGGTGGCGGCTGGCGGTGGCTGGTGGCGGCTATACGTCAGCGGTGGCTGGCGGCAGGGCTGCTCGTCGCTTCGCCAGCAGCCTCGGCCGGCCATAGTTCACCTGCTGGCCTGACCTTCCGGCCCGCGCCGCCTATCAAGGCCGCCACCAGTCACCCGCCGCTCCTGCCGAGCCGGGGACGGGGTAACCCGGACCTCAGCCGGGCCAGCAGCCGCACGAGGATGGCAGGTGCCCGTGGCCGCCAGTCGCGAGTCCCGTGCACGCTGCCGCTGCCGCTGCCGCACCACGCGGCCAGTCTAGGCGTCGTCAGGCTGCCGCTGCCGCACCACGCGGCCAGTCTAGGCGTCGTCAGGCTGCCGCTGCCGCACCACGCGGCCAGTCTAGGCGTCATCAGGCTGCCGCTGCCGCACCACGCGGCCAGTCTAGGCGTCGCCAGGCTGCCGCACCACGCGGCCAGTCTAGGCGTCATCAGGCTGCCGCTGCCGCACCACGCGGCCAGTCTAGGCGTCGCCAGGCTGCCGCACCACGCGGCCAGTCTAGGCGTCGTCAGGCTGCCGCTGCCGCACCACGCGGCCAGTCTAGGCGTCGCCAGGCTGCCGCACCACGCGGCCAGTCTAGGCGTCATCAGGCTGCCGCTGCCGCACCACGCGGCCAGTCTAGGCGTCGCCAGGCTGCCGCACCACGCGGCCAGTCTAGGCGTCGTCAGGCTGCCGCTGCCGCATCACGCGGCCAGTCTAGGCGTCGTCAGGCTGCCGCTGCCGACGTGTCGTACCTGCAGCGTTTCAGTGGCGGCAGCGTGTGGCCGGCCCGGCCGGCCCGGGTGTGCACTGTGCAGTGCACTGTGCAGTGCACTGTGCAGTGCACTGTGCACAGTTCCATGAGTCACGTGACGCCCAGCGTGCAGCCGCAGAACAAGGCGGCTCGATCACCGCCACGCCTCCTGCACACTGGAGTGTGCAGTGCAGAGGGCACACACACACACACACACACACACACACACACACACACACACACACACACACACACACACACACACACACACACACACACACACACACACACACACACACACACACACACACACACACACACACACACACACACACACACACACACACACACACACACACACACACACACACACACACACACACACACACACACACACACACACACACACACACACACACACACACACACACACACACACACACACACACACACACACACACACACACACACACACACGCACGCACGCACGCACGCACGCACGCACGCACGCACGCACGCACGCACGCACGCACGCACGCACGCACGCACGCACGCACGCACGCACGCACGCACGCACGCACGCACGCACGCACGCACGCACGCACGCACGCACGCACGCACGCACGCACGCACGCACGCACGCACGCACGCACGCACGCACGCACGCACGCACGCACGCACGCACGCACGCACGCACGCACGCACGCACGCACGCACGCACGCACGCACGCACGCACGCACGCACGCACGCACGCACGCACGCACGCACGCACGCACGCGGCTCACACACCACAGCGGAACGGTACGCGGCGTCAGCTGTCGAGCGGCGCCCGTTTTGTCGGCCGTAACTGTCTGCGGCGGATTTTTGCGCTGCTTTCTGGGCGGTGCGTGTCGTCGAAGCTACTTCCTATCCGGGGCGGTGAGCCGCTCCGCTCCGACGGCTGGCCGGCCGGAGCTCCCGCAGCAGCTCCCCCAGCAGCTCCCCCAGAAGCGGGGCAGCAGTGCGCCACGGAGAGAGGCAAAAACCGCCTCTCGTGAGGGGCCTGTGTGTGTCAATCCGGGCTGAGCCGGGCCGGTGCGGCGGGTCAGGGGCGGATCCGTGAGAACATTCCACACACTCTCTCCCTCTCTCCCGCTCCGTGTATTATATCACTGGCCAGCACGCGGCGGCCACAAAATGCCGGCCGTCCCATCGAACAAAGGGCCGACTTTGGCGGGCCGCGACAGATGCGTATCGCCCTCGGACGGTGACCACTTACGGTGGCCGTAAAAACGGCCCCGCTCCGCGTCTCCGCCCGACCGTTCACTGTCTCCGGCTGATGTCCGGCTGATGTCCGGCTGATGTCCGGCTGATGTTCGGCTGATGTTCGGCTGATGTCCGGCTGATGTCCGGCTGATGGAGCCGCTCCTCTGACGCTGTGTTGTCCCGCTGCCATCCGACCTCGGATCACTGAGCGGCGGGCCCTGACCTGACCTGACCTGACCTGACCTGACCTATTCGTGGTCACGGCGCCGGCCGCTGAGGTAACCGTGACGTATCACGAGCCTCGTGCTCACTAGCCGGGTAATTCACGAGCGCCGCCCCCGCTGGACTCGCACCGTGAGGATCACGGAGTGGGTCGTGTCGGCCGCCCCGCCGAGGTCATACCGTGATGATCACGGAGTGGGTCGTGTCGGCCGCCCCGCCGAGGTCAGACCGTGATGGAGTGTGATGACCGTGACCACCTGTCACCAGACGACGCTGTCGCAACTGGCTCAGTGTCCCCTGCTCAGCACGCGCGCCCTGATGGCCCCCACATGTCCCGCGCCGCCGACTCGTGCTCTTGAACTATTTTCGGTCAATTTTCCAGACGGGCGGCCGAGATGCACCAGCGCGCCGACACTGGCAGCCGGGGGCGTCGGCGTCGCAGGAGGGGGGGGGGGGGGGGGGTCGCAGCGTTGTGAAACCCTGCGCCGTCATTAATCAAGGTCCCGGTTCCCACGCCGGGTGCCGATGCACGCGCCGCAGTCGCCTCGGAGCACCGAATTAAGTTCAAGGCGGGGCGACGCGGTCTCTCCCACAGCACGGCTCTGAGTGAGGCGGCTGGCGGCCGGCAGGCAGCTCTTTGAGTGTGGCGGCCGACGGCTCTGTGAGTGTGGCGGCCGGCATCTCTGAGTGTGGCGGCTGACGGGTCTGTGAGTGTGGCGGCCGGCATCTCTGTGAGTGTGGCGGCCGACGGCTCTGAGTGTGGCGGCCGGCATCTGTGAGTGTGGCGGCCGGCATCTCTGTGAGTGTGGCGGCCGACGGCTCTGGGTGTGGCGGCCGGCATCTGTGAGTGTGGCGGCCGACGGCTCTGTGAGTGTGGCGGCTGACGGCTCTGTGAGTGTGGCGGCCGGCATCTCTGTGAGTGTGGCGGCCGACGGCTCTGTGAGTGTGGCGGCTGACGGCTCTGTGAGTGTGGCGGCTGACGGCTCTGTGAGTGTGGCGGCCGGCATCTCTGTGAGTGTGGCGGCCGACGGCTCTGTGAGTGTGGCGGCTGACGGCTCTGTGAGTGTGGCGGCCGACGACTCTGCGAGTGTGGCGGCTGACGGGTCTGTGAGTGTGGCGGCCGGCATCTCTGTGAGTGTGGCGGCCGACGGCTCTGTGAGTGTGGCGGCCGGCATCTCTGTGAGTGTGGCGGCCGACGGCTCTGTGAGTGTGGCGGCTGACGGCTCTGTGAGTGTGACGGCCGGCATCTCTGTGAGTGTGGCGGCCGACATCTCTGTGAGTGTGGCGGCCGGCATCTCTCTGAGTGTGGCGGCCGGCAGCTCTCTGAGTGTGGCGGCTGACGGCTCTGTGAGTGAGGCGGCTGACGGCCGGCCGGCACAGTATTGTTCGCCGCGCTGGAGGTCGTTCCCGTCACGACCCAGCGATGATGACGCGATAACGCCGCGCCCCGTCACAAACTGCCGGCCATTTTTGCGCCGGCACTGACGCCTTCCAGTCGCGTAAAACGTGTTTTCCACCACCAGTCAGGACAAAAATGGGCATAGCTGTGGATGAAGCTCAATCTGTCTGCCGATATTTTTACACGAGAAAGGCGATACGTTTCCAAACAAATTATTTTAATTTATGACCAAGTTTTGACAGAGCTATTGAAAGCCGCTGAGACTGAGTGTGGGTTTTCCCAGCGGCCGGCGCGGCTGTGTGCGGCAGTTTCGCCTGTCGGCCGGCGGTCCCGGCGGTCCCGGCGGTCCCGGCGGTCCAGGCAGTCCCGCCGGTCGGCCGGCGGTCCCGGCAGTCCCGCCGGTCGGCCGGCGGTCCCGGCGGTCCCGGCGGTCCCGGCGGTCCCGGCAGTCCCGGCGGTCCAGGCAGTCCCGCCGGTCGGCCGGCGGTCCCGGCGGTCCCGGCGGTCCTGGCGGTCCCGGCGGTCCCGGCAGTCCCGGCGGCGGGTGTCGGCCGTATATGGCAGCTGGCGGTCGTCACGCAGGTGCGGGAGGTGACGCGGCGGCTCCGCCCACACTGCGCTCAGCTCCCCACCGCTCTCAGGCCCGCCGTGACGTCACCTGACGCCGCCGCCGCCGCCGTCATCCGCCCGCGGCCCGCGCCGCGCCGCTTCACGGCACCCCGAGAGGTGGTGGATCGACGTCTCCTCAACACCCACGACGGCTGGTAACAAACTATCGGCCGACACACGCCAGATGCAAACTAGCTTTATTGCGCCCGGTGACAGGGCAAAGCCGCGTCGTAAGAGCTGAAGCAGAAGTAAACAAAGTGCAGATAGTGTATCGCTCTAATGCGGGCTATCTGGGAAAACGGCCGCTCACGTGCCCGCTATCTGTTGGCTGCCCTTGTCCTGCTCTGCGGCCGAGTCAGCCGCCGCAAACGGAACAAACGGCCGTGTGTTCGCGATCAGGCCGGGCTGAACTATGGTCCGTCTTTGTCTGACCTGAACGACCTTGTCCGCTGGGGTTGACGGCGAATATCTTCCCAATATCTGAAATATTCCGGACCTAAGCTCCACGTTTGCTGCGCAGCGTCGGTCAGTGGGTGACCCTGGAGCGCGGTGTGCGATGTTTTCGGCCGAGTTTGTCGGTGGCGTTCCACAAATGGTCGTTTGCCGGCCGTCAATCCCTGCGTGTCAACGGCCATGTCGGGCCGTCAAGTGGCAGGTCAAAGTGCGGCGCGGCGGCGCTGAGCGGGTCGCGCGGCGGCACTGAGCGGGTCGCGCGAGCTCAGATGACTCAGAACGGAGCTGCGGCCGCCGACAGCAGCTCTGTCTGTGGCGGGCTGCTCTGTCTGAGCCGGCGTTCTGTGGGGGGCTGCTTTGTCTGAGCCGGCGTTCTGTGGCGGGCTGCTCTGTCTGAGCCGGCGTTCTGTGGCGGGCTGCTCTGTCTGAGCCGGCGTTCTGTGGCGGGCTGCTCTGTCTGAGCCGGCGTTCTGTGGCGGGCTGCTCTGTCTGAGCCGGCGTTCTGTGGCGGGCTGCTCTGTCTGAGCCGGCGTTCTGTGGCGGGCTGCTCTGTCTGAGCCGGCGTTCTGTGGCGGGCTGCTCTGTCTGAGCCGGCGTGACCTGGCGGCACCCATATTGTACTAAATTCTGAATTTATCCGGGATGAGCCGGGGGCTCGCCCGGGCTACAGCGATCGCCACTCCGGGGGGGGGGGGGCTCTGGCACTGATGAGCCGGTCTTCGGTGACCGTCTGTGGGTCAGCCCGCTCTCAGCCGCCGCCCGGCAGCCGGTACGCGGCAACGGGGTCAGCCCGGAGCCGGTCGGACCGGCTGCTGACAGAGGCGACGCCAGCCGGCTGCAGCGGACGCCACCGCCGCACGCTGCGGGGGCGGAGGCACAGCCGTGCGACTGGCGGGCGTCCCCGCCCTGCACGCCGCTGAGTCAGCGCTGCTGCTGGCGGCCGGCCAGCGCCCATCTGCATTTGTGCCGGCCGAGCGGCGCCGTCCGTCGACCGGGCCGGCCCAGAAACGCAGTCTCGACACCTAAGATAGACGCGGCCGGCACGTGTTGATTTGTGCGGCAGCGCAGGCTGGCTGCAGCTCGCCGTTGTGTCGTCTGCAGAGAGCGTCTGCTTTCCATACGGCGCGACGGCTGTCCTGTCGCCGGATGTCGCTATCGGACCGCGCCGCGTCCCGGGTCGCCCCGTGTCGAATGTCGCTGCAAACACCGGCCGCCGGTTCCCCTCCCCGGCTGGGGGGCACAGCCGTGCCGTCAGGACCGTGAGGCGGCAGTCAGGACCGGCCGAGTCTAGCCGGGCCGGGCCGGGCCGGGCCGGACTGAGCCGATCCGTCGCGCTGATGATGCGCGCATTCCGCGTCTGCGTGATTTACCCGCCGATTGAGAGCCGGCTCGGGGCGATTTCACGCCGAGGCGGCCGGCGCGTGATCCACGGCGAGTTTCCCTTTTCTCTGAGTCGTGCCCGCGTCGGACGGCTGGACCGTGGGCGCGGTGCGGCAGTGACCCAGTTGCGGCTGACGTCCACGTGACGCGTGTCATCCGGCCGCCACGCCTCGGCACGCGGCGGTGCATTGCGCAAATGTATCAATGCGCTGATTGTGTGCGGTGCGGTAGCGGTATGCTGAGGTCACCGCCCTGCAGTAAACGGAGCCACAGCGCTGGGTTGAACAGAGAGGCGCGGAGCGGGGCCGCCGGGCTGGCCCAGGTCACCGGTGCCGCTGCACGGTCCAGCGGCGCGGGCACGGCCGGGACCCGGCGCTATCGCAACGTTCCTGGCCGGCCCGGAGGTCGACTGCGTCAGAGGTCCTCCCAGGGTCACCGGCAGCACGTCCGCAACACGCCGGAAGCCCGGCTCGGTGCTGGAACCCACACCGATAGCCGCCAGCCTGGCCGGCCGGCCGCGCTGCCAGCCGCTGCCTCTGACCCTGTGACCCGCCGAGGAGCGCCGAGGAGCGCCGGGGAGCGCCGGGTCAGACTCGGGCCGCAGCAACACTCGCCGCTCCGTGCCACTCTTCAGCGCCTCGCCGCAGAGAGGATTAGAAAGCGGCGGCGGCACAGCGCGCGCGTGTGTGCGTGTGCGTGTGCGTGTGCGTGTGCGTGTGTGTGTCGCGCGCGCGTGGTGTGTTTACCTCTGCGGGCCGGCGGCGTCTCCGGGCGTCCTTGTCAAGGTCCGGAGATGCGGCCCGGCCCGGCGGCGTCTCCGGGCGTCCTTGTCAAGGTCCGGAGATGCGGCCCGGCCCGGCGGCGGGTTCCGGAGAAGGCCGCTGACCATCTGGTGTGCCGGGGACGGCCGTCAGCCGGACCACCTGCCCGCCGGAGCGGGGCGGGCGTCCTCCTCCTCCCCTTCCGTGCAGCGTGACTCCGCTATCACACGCACCGGGCGGACGGCGCAGCCGCTGCCGAGGCGGTCAGTGGCCGCGTGAGGTCACCTCCTCGCGTGCAGCGGCTAACGGTGCGCGGCGCGCCGCCGCCGTCCCGGTGACGCCCGTGTGACCGGACGGCCGCCGCCGCCGCCGCCGCCGTCTCCTCCGCCTGCCGATATCCCCGCCGCTCAGTCCAGAAAGAGTCGGCGGCCGCCGCTCGTTGTCGCCGTGTCGCTCTAGCAGCAGCAGCAGCAGCAGCAGCTGCCGACCGGCGGCGGCTGCGGTCACACGGGCGGCCCGGCCCAGCACGACCAGTCTGCTATTCTGCGGCGATGGGACGGCGGATGCAGCACGTCCTCGTCTCCGGCGCGCTAGGGCACGGCGCACGAGAGCGCGTCAGCTCTGCCCTCCTGCGCCGCCGGGCCCCGTGAGGTGACGGAGGCGGCGGAAGAGGTGCGGAGAGCCGTGCCGTTCATAAGTCACGTCCAGGTGTTCCGGGGAGCGGGACAGGACGGGCGCAGCGGGGTGCGAACTGAACCAGGCCATGGCAGGGCCGGGGCCGGATGGGGGCGGCGCCGCCGAGTCAGCGAGCACGGCACAACCAGCCGGGTTTTAATCAGTATGCCTGGGATCAGCCTGGGATCTGAACAGCGAGATCGCGATCTGATCTGAGGCGCGAGTTCTGGCTGGAGGCGGGACTTCTCCTGTGGGCTGCTCTGCCGAGACATTCCTTTTTGTTTTGACTAATGTGTCAATTGGCCGCAAACAAAGGCTGTCACTGGATGTCTATTTTTTGCCGACAACATTGCAGTGGCAGTTTTGACACTGATGAGGGCTGAGGCTGTCACAACGCGCCCCTGTGTCAGCCTCTGTCCTTGTCAGCTTCTGCCCCTGTGTCAGCTTCTGCCCCTGTGTCAGCCTCTGCCCCCGTGTCAGCCTCTGCCCCCGTGTCAGCCTCTGCCCCTGTGTCAGCTTCTGCCCCTGTGTCAGCCTCTGCCCCTGTGTCAGCCTGTCCCTGTGTCAGCTTCGGCCCCTGTGTCAGCCTCTGCCCCTGTGTCAGCCTGCCCCCGTGTCAGCCTCTGCCCCTGTGTCAGCTTCTGCCCCTGTGTCAGCCTCTGCCCCTGTGTCAGCCTGTCCCTGTGTCAGCTTCGGCCCCTGTGTCAGCCTCTGGCCCTGTGTCAGCCTGTCCCTGGCCGCCGCGGAGCAGCAGTACCCCTGTGATTGGCATTGCGGTTGTGGCGGCTCGGCGTTGGTCTGTCGGTGCGGCCAGGGACCGTTGCCGTTAGCCGAGCGGAGCTGTTTTTCTGGCCGGCCCGAGACCCCGAGTTAACCCCGCACAGCCGACAGGTCAACGGGAAATCTTACGGCCGGCGCCGGCTGACGTAAAAACCGGCGCCGGTGCCGCCTCCCCGACTGAAACTGGAGTAACGGTGCCCGCCTGCCAGCTGAAGTGCAGTGGAAAGTTAACAGCTCTCCGTGCGCACGGCATGATTCTCTCCCGCTCGCCGCGTCTGTCGCGGCTCTTTCTCTCGCCCACATTCGGAGTAATGGGGGTCGAGCGTGGCTCGATCTCAGCTTCGGAGGACGATGGGCACGCAGCGGCGGCATCTCGCCGGCTCCGCGCCACCCACGCCGCGCGGCTCCCGGAACCGCGCCACATTCGCCGCCCGCGTCGCCGGCGTATTTACACAAGTGCGCGGCGTTGGTGGGCCGCCATCGTGCGTCTGCGGGCCGTGACCCGGCGCATTGTCTGTATCGGGGCCGCCGCCGCCGCCGCACCGGCACGGCCCGGCCCGGCCCGGCCCGGCCGCCGCCAGCCGGGCGCCAGATGGCACGATACGCGCACTCCGCGTCAATATCATCCAAGGTCCGGCGGCGGCGGCTGCGTTTTTGCGGCTGTTCGATTGCGCATTCTGCGCAACTGTGCGCGGCGAAGGTCGCTCCGTGTTTACGGGGTTCGACTGGAGCCGACACTGGGAGCAGGGGGCGGGGAGAGGGGACTGGGGGCGGGGAGCAGGGGGCGGCTGTGCAGCGCGGGGAGCGTGGGCGGGGAGCAGGGAGCGAGGAGCGAGGAGAGGGGACTGGGGGCGGCTGTACAGCGCGGCTCGCGGGGCCGTGTCAGGCGCTGCTCCCACCGCAGCGGCCCGAGCCCCGACGCCCGATAAGCAGTCATTGTGACACGTCACTGTCGCGGCAGCCGGCTGGCGGGCGCCACTCGCTGGCGGAATCCGCTGAATCTGCAGCCTGCAGCGCCGCGGCGCGGTATGCCAGTGTAAATCCCGGCATGACTCATGTCGCCATTGTTACTAGCTGGCGACTGTGGCCGGGAGGGCGAGGGGAGGGGTGCCGGCAGCTCTGCAGGAGAGGACCCCGGCACCGCGCCGGAGCCGAACAGCCGCCCGGCCGCCGGCGGCCGTCACTCGCCGGCGTGTTTGTGACGCCTGGCAGGCCGTGACGGCGCCGCGGCTCCGTGACGGATGCGACGGTCACGGGCGGCGGGCCGGCCGACACAGAGTATCTCCAGGGCCGGTCCGTCCGGCGCCATGTCACGGCCACAGACCACCGACCGGCCGGCGGCGACACGGCCCGCTCGTCAGTCCCTGGAGCCGGCCCAGATTGAGCCAGCTTCCCACGGCGAGGCGGCCGAGCTGATGATATGGATCGTTAATAGTCAACGAGCTGTAACAGCGTGCCCGTGCATAATCTGAGCACCATCCGAACACGGCGCCGGTCACACGGCGGCGGCGGCAGCACCGCTCTAATCAGCCACCGCCCGCTGCTGTTACAGGGGACAGTTCGCCTCCGTACGGAAATGCACCCACAAGCTGACCGGGCAGCGGTTCGCCGCCAAGGTGCTGCGGAAGCGGCGCCGACTGACTGACATCTACCACGAGATCGCTATCCTGGACGCCTTCGCCGACTGCAGGCGCATCATCCACCTGCACGAAGTGTTCGAGACCGCCACCGAGATCATCCTCGTCCTCGAACTGTAAGTACCGCGCGCCGGCAGCTGCGGCGCCGCCGGAGCAGGGGTGGGTGAGGCGGGGTCGTTTCCGGGGGTTTCTGGTGCTCGTCGCTGCATGTCTCTGCGGCTGCAGACCGTGTCGGGGTCGAGTCTCGGTTCATGCCGTATCTGATGTGCTGACTGTGTCGGGCATACCACGGTGGCGGCGGCAGCGCGGTCTCACGGTCCGTGGCGGCCGGGCAGCCGGGGTCCCCCTCCCCCCCCCCCGGGCACGGCGTGACCTCTGCGGAATGCTGACTGATTGGCCCGTGGTGCCACCAGCAGGCGCACACTTCTCTCAACCCCACCAGCGATGCGAACCGATACGGCTGCAGCGAAACGCGCTCCGGCAGGAGAGTGGCACCTGCTGCTTCTCACGAGTTTGAATTTCTTTTGCGCGTTTCTAAAACCGATGTCAGAATATTGGCCTCCTTGCCGGAGAAACCTGGGTTTCCGAAACTGTCTCTCACTGACGCCGCTAAACTCTGGGACCATTCGGTCGGCGCTGGCCTGTTACCTCACAGAGAAACGGACCACAGGTGCCCCGAGCGAGGGCCATACAGCGCCCCGAGCGAGGGCCATACAGCGCACTTTCTTCTTCTTCTGATCGGTGCCCACGTGTTCGGGGAGCTCAGAGGCGGCGACTGGGTAGCTGACGTGCCCAGAGCAGCACGAAACTAAATTATATCGGTACAACTCTCAGAAACCACCGCCCATTGCAGCGACGTCGCACTTTTCCTCCGTGAGTTAAGGTAAAGTGGCCTGATTCGCTTATCAAATCTTGCTTACGACGAAATGTTCATCGTAACTAGTAGGCGTTGAAGCTCTAGTTGCTTGGTGAGCGCGTGGGTTCAAATGACGCGAGCAGTCCACCGCACGGCCACGACCATAGCGGGCTGGCGTCACGCCACCACCGACCCCAGCGCGTCACGTCACCACCGACCCCAGCGTGCCGGGTCAGGCCGTACGACACAGAGCGGCAGCAGCAGCGTCTCGTGTCGGCCGGCTGTTCCCCGGGCCTCCGCCCAGCTAACGGCCCGCTGCCCGCCACTGATAACCGCAGCCGGATCGTCAGCGCGCGGCTATTGTGTGATTATGTGAGCGCCGCCCTCCTGCCGGCTCCTCAGCTGACAAAGCCGCTCCGTCAGAGCGGTCAGCGCCGACCTGTGCGTCTCGGCGCCGTCCGTCCCGCCGGCGTCGGTCCGCACATAGTGTAGGCTCGGCCGCCGGTCACCCGGTTTGGCGGCCACGCGGGGTAGTGAGGGTGAGTTACCCCGGTTACCACGAGCTGAGCGGCCTGAGCGGCTACCGCCGCCGCTCGGTTCTGGGTCATGAGGCGGTTTGTGAACCGAGCCCGGCCGCGCCGCTCCGCCACAGACTGAAACAGACTCCGACCGCCCCCCCCCCCCCCCCCGACTGAACAGCGCCCGGCCGCGCCGCTCCGCCACAGACTGAAACAGACTCTGACCGGCCCCTGCCCGCCCGACTCACCCACTCACACCGGTGTCGCAACTGACGGCACATTAAATGCAAACAGCTTCGCGGTGATTTCGATTCTGATCATCTGTCTTGTTTGTCGATATTACTCTCAGCGGGCGGGCCGGGTCGGGTCGGGCGGCCGGCAGCCTTGCGAGACTCCTGCGCTGTCTGTCACTGGCTGGCCCTGTGGCGGAGGGAGGGTGGACCGGCGACTCATAGTGTTACCTCTGTCCTCAGGGCCACCGGAGGAGAGATGCAGACCCTGCTGGACGTGGAAGAGTTCATCCGAGAGCAGGATGTCATGCGACTTATGCGTCAAATCCTGGAAGGATTGCACCAACTTCACGACAACAACATCGCTCACCTCGACATTAAGGTACGGACTACGGTACCTGTTAGGAGCTGATCAGACCGGACTACGGTACCTGTTAGGAGCTGATCAGAAAGGTACGGACTACGGTACCTGTTAGGAGCTGATCAGACCCGATCATTCAGCTGTTCAGAGCGTACATTGTGCACCGCTGTCTATTGTGGGTGGTTGGCACCTGGGTGCTGATTCTGACACACACACACACACACACACACACACACACACACACACACACACACACACACACACACACACACACACACACACACACACACACACACACACACACACACACACACACACACACACACACACACACACACACACACACACACACACACACACACACACACACACACACACACACACACACACACACACACACACACACACACACACACACACACACACACACACACACACACACACACACACACACACACACACACACACACACACACACACACACACACACACACACACACACACACACACACACACACACACACACACACACACACACACACACACACACACACACACACACACACACACACACACACACACACACACACACACACACACACACACACACACACACACACACACACACACACACACACACACACACACACACACACACACACACACACACACACACACACACACACACACACACACACACACACACACACACACACACACACACACACACACACACACACACACACACACACACACACACACACACACACACACACACACACACACACACACACACACACACACACACACACACACACACACACACACACACACACACACACACACACACACACACACACACACACACGCACCCCCGCACCCCCGCACCCCCGCTTTGTCCACAAGCGTCGGTCGCACCCTGAGATTCAAATCTTATCGGGACGAACGGCAAACACAGCTTTGGATTTCAGCTTGATAACGACACTTACCTGGTGCAGTCCGGTAAGTCCGGTAAGAAGTATATTGAAGGGCTTTCCTCTGATGGCTGTAGTTGATACACACCAATAGCCGATAGGCATATCGTCTATGGCTGTACCGAGATATACAGCTGCATCACGCAGTGTCTAACGCGTACTGACCACCACTATCAGCCCGTGTCGACTCGTGAATCATTCTCCACCACTATCAGCCCGTGTCGACTCGTGAATCATTCTATCTGGCCACACGCCACCAGCCACTGGGTATTACAGCCGTACAGTGTTGATGTGGTGGTCATTTCTGGGCCCGGACCTGCTGCTCCGATGACCTCCCGGATTCCTTCCTGGCCTATAAAACCAACGTGTGCCGGTTTCCCGTACAATAACCTGCACTCTGGGCCGCCATGATTGCCTTCCGCGCGGCCACGATTGCCACTATTGCCTTGCGGCCTTCATGGCGCACAAAATCAGCTGTCTGCGACTATGACGGCGCACTATCGGCAGACAGCGTCCATCTGACTAACGGATCCGCAATATCCCGGCTAAAATAGAGCTGCAGTGAGCCGCAACAGACGGCCATCGGATCCGCAATATCCCGGCTAAAATAGAGCTGCAGTGAGCCGCAACAGACGGCCATCGGATCCGCAATATCCCGGCTAAAATAGAGCTGCAGTGAGCCGCAACAGACGGCCATTATCGGTACGGCATAGGTCCGGCAGTGAAGCACAGATAGCGGCGGCGCCGTCCGCTGCTGCACAGACAGATAGAGCTGGACAGGCACTGTGTTCACGATACAGAGCTGGGCAGGCGCTGTGTTCACGATACCGAGCTGGCGGCGTGGTCCGGCGAGTCGAGGTCGGCAGGAGTCGCTGAGTCATCGCTGCCGCCCGTTACCGCCACTATCGGGTCCGCCGGTCCGCTCCCGTGCCTGACACGCACTGCCCACCGAGTCGTTGCTGACCCCCCGAGCGGTCAGCGACCTTCAAAGGACGTGCCGTCAGCGAGGCGCGCCGGTCAACACTGGAGAGAAAGGAAGTGGTACTCCGATGTGTCATCAACTCATCAGACAAAGGGTATAGGTACACTAGGTACGTACGGACCGAACTCCGACCATACAGCCCGTATATCACAGTTTCTGTGTGATGAAATTCAGCCGAGATTACTACCCGGTCCACTCTCTCTTTCCTTTGGCTGTTGGCATCGCCTTTAGTTATGTTTTATGTGCTGTCCTGCCTTTCGTTCTATCCCCTCGATTAACGAGCTTCTCACCTCGTTTATTTTTCCAGTGAGTCCAATCACTGAGCTATCAACCTGTAGCAAGTACATCCCTTTCATCTCGTCTCCTTCATCGTATCGGCCGCCGGTAACTCTCCTTCAGTGGCCGTATCCGATCAGGACACGCGCTCGTTTCCGATCCTAACTCTCTCCTCCCACTGTTCACGTCCGGCCCGTGCTGCACCCTCTCCTGCCGGTCTGTAGCAGCTGAGGCCGAGCGACACGGCTAGGGAATGGTCAGATCGGCCGCTGGCTGGGTGGCGGCGGTCTGTAGCAGCTGAGGCCGAGCGGCACGGCTAGGGAGTGGGCAGATCGGCCGCTGGCTGGGTGGTGGCGGTCTGTAGCAGCTGGGGCCGAGCGGCACGGCTAGGGAATGGTCAGATCGGCCGCTGGCTGGGTGGCGGCGGTCGGGAGTCGCCCGGTACATGGAATGGTTAGATCGGCCGCTGGCTGGGTGGTGGCGGTCGGGAGTCGCCCGGTACATGGAATGGTTAGATCGGCCGCTGGCTGGGTGGTGGCGGTCGGGAGTCGCCCGGTACATGGAATGGTGGCGGTCGGGAGTCGCCCGGTACATGGAATGGTGGCGGCGATCGTGGGCTCGCGAGTGGATCGTATCGGGCCAGCTCCGGGGCGAAACCTGCCGCGGGATGCTCCATACTCTGCGTCGTCAGCTGAGGAGTCGGCGGGAGCGGCCCAGCTGTGGCCGAGCCGAGGACGCCGCACTCTGTCCAGTCAGCCTGGAAAGTGAAACCCACCGGCGCTGGTCGGTGATGTCGGACGCCGGGGAAAGTTCGGCCGCTGAGGCGCGGATGGCAGGCGCTCGGCAGACCTGGCCGATTCTACCCAACTATGCGTTCTCAGCTATTAATGTTTCTATTCTCCACTATTAGTGCATGCCACCAATAGTTCCTTCCAAAAAAGCAGCTATAAGAAATTTACTACCATAATAAAATGTGGTCAGGCTACATACACAACAATGGCTTAGTTTCGAATACCTAACCATATCACCTGAATAAATTGGATAAATGTTGCGCAACCAGCCCTAAGCTTTTTAGAAGTGCAGTAAAAACAAGCTCCTCTTCCGTGTGGACAAGTCCTTGCTAATGCTTTCGATACCGGATGTGTATAAGTTGGCTGCATATTTGGATCGATCACTTGTCGTCTTTGTGGATGATGAATCGGCTCCATCGAGCGTCGACTGAATCGATTTACCCACTGACGACGGTGAATCAGAGCGATATATCAGCATTTGGTGATCAGCCGACTGATACAGCCTTTTAAACGCCCACGCATCGGCCGGAATTTATCAGACGCATCCTAAAAAAAATGGGGCGGAGTTTGCGGTAACCTAGCACGGAATGCCACAAACCACCCATCGCCCTGACTTACCTGTCACGAAGTGCCAGCCAGCCGAGCCCGCGTGTGACCCCGTGTTCCCTCTCTGTGTTACAGCCCCAGCCGAGCCCGCGTGTGACCCCATGTTCCCTCTCTGTGTTACAGCCCCAGAACCTGCTGCTGACCGGACCGTTCCCCACCTGTGACGTCAAACTGTGCGACTTCGGCATCTCTCGCCAAGTGAACAGCGGCGGCGAGCTCCGAGAGATCATGGGGACGGCAGACTATATGGGTAAGCAGACAACGCCGCGCCGTGGGTCGGTTCACTGCCTGATAACGGCGCGTCTCTCTGTGTGAGGCGTTAAGCGCGACTTGAGGTCACTGGAGTGTGGACCTGGTGATCCGACCATCACTGAGGTCACTGAGGTCACTGGGCCTGCAGCGACCCAACCATCAGTGGAATATGGAAATGTGTCTAAAAGCGGCGCTGGTCAGGGCGCCTCATGGGAGGTTTATCATATATGGACGGTACCGGGTCGTAAACGACACGCGCCAGTGGCCGTCTCGGATGGCAGTGTTTGTGTTTGTGTGTGTGTGTGTGTGTGTGTGTGTGTGTGTGTGTGTGTGTGTGTGTGTGTGTGTGTGTGTGTGTGTGTGTGTGTGTGTGTGTGTGTGTCGGGCCGGTTACTCCGTCTCGGATCAGTGTTTGTGTGTGTCGGGCCGGTTACTCGGGCGGACGCGCCGGCACCGCCGCCTCCCATTTCACGCTCCAATCCCGCCGTCCGTGGCCCGCGCCGCCGCCGCTGTGCAGCGCCCTGTGAGCGTATTTAAATGAGTTGAGTGGCGGCGCCGCGGTGGCGCAATGCTGCGGAGGCGGCAGCCGGCAAGGCCGCGGTGCGCGCTGCGGCCGTCCGCCCGGCCGACAGCCGCATTCCTCGGGCGGCGGGCGGCGGCGCCGTCTGCCGATTTATTTCCACCACCCCCCCCCCCCCTCTCCCCCGAGAGCACGACCCACATGTGCTGCTCTCCTGTTTCAGCGCCGGAGATCCTCAACTACGAGCCGTTGTCGCTGGCCACCGACATGTGGTGAGTACCGGTGGGCAGGGGAACCGCGGTCAGACGCAGACGGGGGTAACGCGCCGCAGACGGGGGTAACGTGCCGCAGACGGGGACTCGACTGACTGACGCACTCTGCGTCAGTCAGTCGAGTCTGCCTCCCGGCTCTGCAGGCCGGGAGGCAGGCAGGCAGGCAGGCAGGCAGGCAGGCAGGCAGGCAGGCAGGCAGGCAGGCAGGCAGGCAGGCAGGCAGGCAGGCAGGCAGGCAGGCAGGCAGGCAGGCAGGCAGGCAGGCAGAGTGGGTCAGCCGCACCCGCTCCGAGGCGCTGCGGTCGCCTGTATAAACATAGACGGCGCCGGGCGGGATAGAGACGCCGCCGAGTCAGAGCCGACCCCGCCCTCAGCCCAGATACAGCCGACCCCGCCCTCAGCTCAGATACAGCCGACCCCGCCCTCACCCCAGATACAGCCGACCCCGCCCTCACCCCAGATACAGCCGACCCCGCCCTCAGCCCAGATACAGCCGACCCCGCCCTCAGCCCAGATACAGCCGACCCCGCCCTCTGCCCAGATACAGCCGACCCCGCCCTCACCCCAGATACAGCCGACCCCGCCCTCACCCCAGATACAGCCGACCCCGCCCTCAGCCCAGATACAGCCGACCCCGCCCTCACCCCAGATACAGCCGACCCCGCCCTCTGCCCAGATACAGCCGTCCCCGCCCTCACCCCAGATACAGCCGACCCCGCCCTCAGCCCAGATACAGCCGATCCCGCCCTCAGCCCAGATACAGCCGACCCCGCCCTCAGCCCAGATACAGCCGACCCCGCCCTCAGCCCAGATACAGCCGACCCCGCCCTCAGCCCAGATACAGCCGCCCCGCCCTCAGCCCAGATACAGCCGACCCCGCCCTCACCCCAGATACAGCCGTCCCCCGTCTCCCATCCTCAACTCGCATCAGAGTATCCGTGTCTGCAGCCGGCCCTACCCCGCAGCCTCTCCTGGCTGGCATGGGTCGCCCCCTGCCGCCCCCCGCGTGACACGGTGCCGAGAGACGCCGAGAGACGGCTCAGAGACGCCGAGAGACGCCGAGAGACGGCTCAGAGACGCCGAGAGACGGCTCAGAGACGCCGGAGACTCTGAGAGACGCCGAGAGACGGCTCAGAGACGCCGAGAGACTCTGGAGACGGCTTAGAGACATGGCGCTGAGAGACGCCGAGACACGGCTCACAATGTGACATGCGCCACCCGGCTTTCTCCAGCCGTAACACAATATGCGGCAGAAGGCGGCGCTAATGTATGTGAGCGGCCGGGCGGCGGCGGCGCCGGCCGGGCGGCGCCGTGACCCGATACGGGCGCTGTGGCCCGGCGGCGGCTGTACGCCGGCTGTACGCCGGCTGTACGGTGCGGTACGACACTGTTGACACTGCCGATACCGGCCGGATAAAGGGCTGTGACACTGAGATGGATGTCGGGGCGGACACGACGGACGACTGTATACTGTATACGCCCAGCGCTGGACACTGGCGCGCCGAAATGAATCATGGCATCCATTCAGCGGCGCCAGCCTACAGAATAAATCAACAGAGGCTATTTAGAGGCGCGACTGTAGCCGGTTGTCGGGTGACGGTTAACGCAGGTGACGGTGCGTCAGGTGACGGTCATTGTGCTAACGGCGTATGTTTCAACCTCACAACGGTTCAGGGTTGTTTCAACTCCGAAGCGTTTATTCTGCCCTGTCCTCTGCCCTCTCTAACGACGCATCGCTCTGCTCTCTCTCTCTCTCTCTCGCTGCAGGTCGATCGGAGTTCTGACCTACGCCCTGCTGACCGGATACACCCCCTTCACCGGCGCCACCAACCAGGAGACCTACTGCAACATCACCTCGGAGGAGGTCGACTTCCCCGACGACCTGTTCAGCGACATCAGCGACAATGCCAAGGACTTCATCTGTGGCCTGCTCGTCAAAAACCCAAGGTGAGCCCCGCAGCAGGAGTGAAATATGACAGAGTGTGGGACGCAGTAGGAGGGCACCCCGCCACCCACGCGGCCCAGGGCGGCCCAGGGCGGCCCAGGGCGGCCCAGGGCGGCCCAGGGCGGCCCATGGTGTCTGCGGCGACCCCAATATCTCCTTTGCCGGCATCGGCAGCTATCGGCCGCGCCTGTTCGGAGCCAAACACTGCGCCGTCTGCCGCGTGTGACGGCAGTGTCTGTACTCTGTGTATCTGTCTCTGTCCGCGTCAGAGTGAGATGCCTGACGCGCCCTGCCCAGGCACAGAATATACACAGTACCTATATACGATCAGGGACCATGAAGCGGATACGGCCAGTCCATGCGGTGAATGGTTTCATGCGAACGCTAAAGTACTTGCTCGTTACAAAATATAGTTGCATTGTCCTCTCAAGCCATTAAGGATAACATTTTAATTTTGCGCCACACTGCTCGCGAAACAAGCAAAATACAATCGCATATGGAGAATCGCATATGGAGGCGGAAACTCTGAGCGTCACGTAACATGTTGCAGCCGATACGATCGGCATGAGCTCGATGCGGTCATCGAGGCTGCATTTGTCCGGATATTTTTTACCCGCCGCCGTCGGTGCAGCTTTATCAAGGCAGCTCCAGTTTTAAACTGCGCAACGCGTCGTTGGTGGCCCAGACGTCATGAGCCCATTTTTCTGTGAATTCCACGGAAACGATGCATGTCCGGCGGAGTAGCAGCTGCGCTGCTGACTGCTGCACTGCTGCACAGCTGGCCTGCAGTGCTGCTCTGTCGCGGTGTTTAGCAGTGTGAAGTGTCGCATGTTGTCGCCTGCTCGGCAGCAGAGGGGGAGGGAGGGAGGTAGCGGGATGGAGGTGATCAGGAGGCTCCCTCCCATGTGTCGAGGACAGCCCAGCTGTGGCAGCCTCTGCTGCTGCGGGGAGCTGCTGATGGCGACGATAGCGCCCGGCTGCAGCGGCCGCCCTGCACCCCGCCACTCGCACAGGCCAGCTGGAGCTCAGACTGGGGTTGGACCGCGGCCAGCGGGCGACTCCACAGCGGTGCGTGCTGTTCCAGCGCGGTGTCTTTAGTCGGCCATCGTCCCCGCCACCTTTGTCCGCGCCGTGCCATTTCTGACGCTTAAAAACCGGCGCCGCGGCCGCCGACCCGACTCACCAAAAGCCGATGCTAAGCCGGCGCGCCGCCGCCAGAGTGGCGCCTATGTGCCATATTCGGCGCACGCCGTATCTTTTACCCATGAACCGTGCGCCATTTGAGGCTATCGCTGCGGCGGTGGCGGCGAGCAGCGGGCGATGCCGGCCTGGTGGCGCCGACGCCAAAAAGTCACGTGTCCGCCGGCGCACAGAGACAGAAAGCTGCGCGCAGAGACCAAACAGAGCTGCGGCAAAACAGCCGCTCCGCTCACCCAAGGCCGTATAAGTAATGTGGATGCATCCAGCGACGGTTGCGAGATCCTCCATCAGCGTTAGCGTCACGCCACTGATGCGAGCACCGCAACTGGCTCTCAGTGGTTCAGCGAGCACCGCAACTGGCTCTCAGTGGTTCAGCGAGCACCGCAACTGGCTCTCAGTGGTTCAGCGAGCACCGCAACTGGCTCTCAGTGGTTCAGCGAGCACCACAACTGTCTCTCAGTGGTTCAGCGAGCACCACAGCTGTCTCTCAGTGGTTCAGCGAGCACCGCAACTGTCTCTCAGTGGTTCAGCGAGCACCGCAACTGTCTCTCAGTGGTTCAGCGAGCACCACAGCTGGCTCAGTGGTTCAGATAGATTGCATCGCAAACCATTATCACATAGGCTGCCCCCTAAACGGACAAGATGGCGCGATCGCTTGATCACCAGCGGCTTCTAAAATATTAGGCCGATGAAGGGATATTCAGGAAGGTCGAGCATGGCCTCTCAGAAATGTCACAGTTCATATTTATCGCGGTTGGTATGCGAGCTATGTCTGATGTAACAATTTTGATGAAATACTCATGCATTATGCACGCGATGAAATGCTGTCACAGAGGATTCGTCACATGGACATGCTGGTTAAATCCAGGCTGTTTGACCGTGCCGTCCACCTTGAGAGGCCATCTCTCCATCTGGAGTTGCCGGTGACCGCCGGCCGCGCGGTGTCCGATGTCAGTCCGGGCGCAGACGAACTATGGCGCAGCGCGCTGCTGGCGCTGCTGGGTCAGACCTGTGTCGGGACGCGGCGCTCTGCTGAGTGGTCCGGTGGGCCGCCGCGGAGGAATGTTGTCTGGGCAATGTTGTGGCTGATAGGAGACCAAACAGTGCCATCAGCCGAATGCCGGACACTGATATCGGCACTGTACCACACAACCCGACCAGCCCCCCCCCCCCCCCCCCCGACATGCCCGCTCAGCATACTGGCATGTTGAGCAGTCTCTTCAAGGCCTTGTTGCTGACAGCAGCTCTATTCCTTTGCAGTGGACGACGCACCATTCACAGCTGCCTGGAGCACCCTTGGCTGTCGACCGATGCCTGCGACTCTGACCTGACCTCGTCTGGCCGGCTGCCGACTGAGAAGGACAGCGGCTTCAACAGCCCGGCCTCCTCTGACGACGAGACCAGCCTGCCCTTCACGCCGACCTCCAGCCCCGCCTCCACCGTCACCGCCAACGACAGCGACGCCCAGAACGGCAACGTAGAGCTGGCGCGGCGTGACTCCGGCTTCATCACGGCCTCCATCACCGGCGCTTACACCATCGAGAACGCGCTGGTCGCCGAGCCGCGCCCGCCCATGGACAACGCGGCGGCGGCGGCGCCGGCGGCCGGCCCGGCGGAGCGCAGCCTGCGGTCCTGCAGTCCGCTGACGGCCAGCGTGCTGCCGCTGCCCTCCGAGGTAACGCTCGAGCTGGCACCCGCCGAGGTGGTGTCGGTGCGCGTCACCCTGCGGCCGCTGACGCCGACGCCCGCAGACGATGACGCCAGCGACGTGACGTCGGAGGCGAGCAGCGACCGGACGAGCGACATGTCCTGGGAGGAGACCGAGTTTTCGTACCGGCGTCTGTCGGTGGCGCAGCTCACCGACCGCGTCTGGGACTGCTTCAATGAGCACGACTTCAACTTGGAGCATGTGCGGCCGTGGGAGAATGTGTGCACCGGCGCCGTCGGCCGCGCCAAGGCCATGTTCAGCGGCAAGAGCGCCGCGCCGCAGCGCCGCTTCTGACGCGCCGCGCCGCCTCTGCCGCCTCTCTCTGTTGTCAGACGAGTGTTCGCCGCGCCGGACACTGCGTCCCCACATTGTGAGCTGTCTTCATAACTTATTCCCATCGTCACGACTAAGTGTATTGTGTAACTTATTGGATGTGCTGCGGCGCGGAGGACTCCCACTAATCAGGGTACGGCGACGCTGCGACGTTCGCGGCGCGCGCGCGCGTCAAGTTATGACGCCCGCCGGCAGCGGCACGGCCGTGATACGATATGTGCACACGAGCGAATGTGTTCAGTTTTAGCTTACAATGCTAGTCAGGTCGGTGTGTAAAGTATTCGTGCTCCCTTGATGGCCCTGCAGTGTATGAACAGAGCGTACGTCACGGCACGTGCGTTTTATCATTATGTGCATCGTGGTTATACAGTGTTATGGTTGCAAATATTTTAGAAATAATAAATAAACACTCGAATAATGAAGCGAAGCGTCTCTGCCCCGGAGGAGTGGCCGTTTTACGCACTGGTGGATCCAGCCTCCCAACATGGGGGGGGGGGGGGGGGGTAATTTCACTGGTGCCTTTCGGTCCCTGAGCCCCATGGGCCTCCATATGACCTAAAGGGTACCCCCATTTTTTTCTCTTGCGGAATTGGGTTCAGGGTTGATCACATTGTTTTGGTATTCGAATCCACAGACTACAATAGACCTTTTCAAATAAAAAGAGTAATGGAAATTTATTTTTACTATCGTATGAATTCAAAGTGACTTCTCCTGGCCGTGCTAACTGCTAAATAACGCTCACTACAGCACCCTTCCGCCTTGTGATGCGGAATACGACCACGCAGCAAAGCTCGATTATTTGTACTATCGTACTATCGAACGTGTTTCTATTTTCTCCCTATTTTTTCCCTATTTTTTCTTACGTGTAAGGACGTGTCAATTAAGTGCACAAATAAAATAAATGGATATTTGCCTACAAATATCACACATTTTGTAATTTTGCATGTTATTTTATACAAAAATAAGTTGTTCGCTAATAACTTTTGACTGAATAAAGCTAGAAGGGCACGGTAAACGTTATTTTGTTGTTGTTATCATCAAGCAGACTGGTTATTGATTCACCTTTTTGGAAGGATTCGATCACGATTCATTTTGAAATATGAATGATTCAGTCACCGTTTGATTCATGGATAACCACCATTTTGAGAAATGATTCCGATTCAAAGAATCCATTTTTTTGTTGTTGATCAAATCACGTTTGACTCACCATTGAAATAGCATTGCACAGTCTTTTTTATTCAATCAGCCTTGTTTCTATGCGGGCTTTTATTCAATCATGATTCATAAATACAAAAATCCGGTGGTAAATCGATTCTTCTTTGATTCAAGGGATTTTGATTGAATGATTCCAATGGATTCAATCAGAGTCGAATCAATAACCAGTCTGTCATCAAGACGCGTTGAATGCTGTGCAGCATGACCTCTTTCTGACATTTGATGACCTTAACCTAAGGTCAAAGTCACGGCGCAAGGTCACCTTTCCAAATTTGACCTACATGGCGATGTTATATATCTTGGAACTTGTCTTGAAGATAGGAATTCATTGGTATTAAAATAATTGCGCGATCGTTAATGATTAAAAAAGCAAGCTGATACATTTTTGGGCTTTCTTTACACCAAGAAGAAAGTTATGAAGTTGCTATTCGACATTCAAATTAAAATGCATTCAAAAGTTGCCATTGGCGATCAGGCGTTATTTAACCACAAACGAATTCCTCGCAACAAGACAAGTTTTAAGATATATAACATCGCCACATAGGCCACAATTGGAAACCTAACCTTGAACCTTGACATTGACCTTAGGTGAAGGTCACCAAATGTTAGAAAGAGGTCATAATGCATATCATTCAACGCGTCTTGACGACAATAACAAAATGGTATCCATTTTAACTTTTTATCTTTATTCAGTCAAACGTTATTGGGGAATAACATCTTTCACAAAAATAACAAATAAAATGCCAAAATTTAGCATATTTGAAGACCGCGCCGCCTCTGCCACCTCTCACTATTGTCACACGATGTTCGCCGCGCCGGACACTGCGTCCCCACACCCACAACCATCAACTGTATTGTTTCCGTTTGAACGACACTTATTTACACTTAGCAATACAAAAGTCAAAAATAGGAAACACGTTTGGCTTGGGTATCCAAAAAAGATTCATTTTTTGTTGTTAAAACTAACTTTGAAATTTAAGGTCAAGGTCATCAAATGTCAGAAAGAGGTCATGGTGCAGAGCATTCAACTCGTTTTGATGAGAATAGCAAAAGGACGTTTACCGTACCATTCTAGTTTTATTCAGTCAAAAGTTATTAGCGAATAGCATATATTTTTTTATAAAAAAATAGCATGTAAAATGAAGAAAAAAATGAGATATTTGGAAGCAAATGTCCCTCAATTTTATTGTTGCACTTAATTGACACGTCCTTACACGTAAGAATAGCATAGCGAAAAAATAGAAACACGTTTGAGAAAAGGTATCCAAAAAAGTTGTAAAATTTCGAAAACGTACTAAATTTAGAAATTTTCGAAAATGAAAAATCAACATCACCATGCTATTACGAGCGAGCGCGAATTTCCGTGGTGTATGGGAAAAATATGAATATGAGCGGCCCGGCCGGCCCGACCTGGCCCGTGGCGACGCTTTTGAGAAGCTCATATATCTGCAACCGCAAGTCCGATTGACACGCAGGCTTCTTCGCTGAGCAGCCCCATCTAACTTACTCTGTTTGAGACCAGTGTCGACTCACATGGGTGACTACCACTGCGCGTGGCGCGTTCCGCGTGAGGGGTGTTGAAGTGTTTTCTTGCAAAAACTCTGCAACGGCAAGGCCGATTGCGTGCAAATTTGGTGTGTGGTTAGGGACCCCTCAGCCGCCACTGTCCCCACAAGTCAGGGGTGGAATGCCTCTGCACGTGCGCACGTGCACACCCCTATTCTATATCTCAGGAACGGCTCAGCCTATTGTGTTAAAATTTGGTGTGTGGCTAGGGACCCCTCAGCCACCGCCTTCCCACAAGTCAGGGGTGGGGTGCCTCTGCACGTGCGCACGTGCACACCCCTATTATATATCTCAGGAACGGCTGAGCCGATTGTGTTCAAGTTTTGTGTGTGGTCAGGGACCTCTCAGCCGCCACTTTCCCACAAGTCAGGGGTGGGATGCATCTGCAAGTGCGCACCCTTCTATATCTCAGAAACTACTTGCCCGATGGAGTTGAAATTCGCCATTCATTTCCTTCGCTTGCTCGTTCATCGCCAACTACGGCGTCTTACTGGTAAAACAGCTCATTGCCATTCTAATAACTTATAATAAATAAACATTGCTTCATAAATTCCCCGCCATATGGACTGACAAAAATTGACCTGCACACCGTGACCATATAAAAATGCCCGAGGCAATATCTCCGGAACCACTGCTTGCAATGCAATACAACTTTCACAGCTCGCTTTAGCGCCCCAGGTTACCCTATATACCAATGTTTGCCATAATCGGTGACAAGACGGTGTCATTTTGCAAAAAAAAAAAAATGTCGATTTGTCGTCGAATACAAAAAGAAGAACATTGGGATTTGTTTTAAATGAACCCAATTACCCTACTTAATACTAGTAGACGTATTCCACACAACATAGGTGCCTATACAAGGAAATCCACTCACGCGCTCCTCTGCCACCCAGCAGGCAGCAGGAAACCAAACGCTGCGACGCTGCGTGTAAAATTATAACTTACGTTGGTTGTGAATCACTCCAAAATAGCGTCAGACGCGCCACTTTCCCTATCCCTACTGCTACCAAAATGCTACCAAATAGAGGAAACACGAACGAGGCAAAACAAATCGCAAGAAGGTATTTTTCGCAGGTAGTACCTACCCTTTTTTCATCGCCAGTTTCGGCGGATTTTGAGGGGGCTAATTTCTATTGCCGCCCCTGTCGAGCGCTTGGAATGGGGGCTTTTGCCCTTGCACGCCCCCTCCCCCTGGAATCTGGATCCGCCAGTGGTTTTACGCGACACACGAGTCGTGCGATGTCGCCGCAGACGCCGTACCAGACACAAAATACACGCTGCATATCACCAATCTGCGGCCCGCGCCCCGGGAGGCGCCAGCGGCAGCCGAGGACAGCAGGGCGGGGTGCAGCCGAGCGTACCGCACGGGCCGACACCACTCAACACATGGTCTGCGGCGCCACAGACACATGATCTGCGGCGCCACAGACACATGATCTGCGCCACAGACACGGGCCGACATCACTCAACACATGGTCTGCGGCGCCACAGACACATGATCTGCGGCGCCACAGACACATGATCTGCGCCACAGACACGGGCCGACATCACTCAACACATGGTCTGCGGCGCCACAGACACATGATCTGCGGCGCCACAGACACATGATCTGCGCCACAGACACGGGCCGACACCACTCAACACATGGTCTGCGGCGGTACAGACACATGATCTGCGGCGCCACAGACACATGATCTGCGGCGCCACAGACACATGATCTGCGCCACAGACACGGGCCGACACCACTCAACACATGGTCTGCGGCGGTACAGACACATGATCTGCGGCGCCACAGACACATGATCTGCGGCGCCACAGACACATGATCTGCGCCACAGACACGGGTCGACACCACTCAACACATGGTCTGCGGCGCCACAGACACATGATCTGCGGCGCCACAGACACATGATCTGCGCCACAGACACGGGCCGACACCACTCAACACATGGTCTGCGGCGCCACAGACACATGATCTGCGCCACAGACACGGGCCGACATCACTCAACACATGGTCTGCGGCGCCACAGACACATGATCTGCGGCGCCACAGACACATGATCTGCGCCACAGACACGGGCCGACACCACTCAACACATGGTCTGCGGCGCCACAGGCACATGATCTGCGGCGCCACAGACACGGGCCGACACCACTGACCACTCAACACATGATCTGCGCCACAGACACGGGCCAGCTAACAAACATCGACCTGATATATAGGCGATACAAATCGACGAAACACTGGAGAAACCATTCCACGAGCTGACGACCAGCGACCAATGTTGTGTGTAATCTGATAGCTCACATCCTGGCTGAGACATCCTGACAGGCGACGGACGCGTCGAAGCCGGCTTTGTTTGGACGCGGCCTGCAGTCTGCTTGGAGGAGCTGTCGGTTACAGTCATGTCATGTACATCTGACGGTTACAGCTGTCGGTTACAGTCATGCCATGGCGGCTTTGTGACATATGCAGCAGCAAAGCCGCCTCGATCGGAGAGCCGCTGGCATAGCCGCCTCGATCGGAGAGCCGCTGGCATAGCCGCCTCGATCGGAGAGCCGCTGGCATAGCCGCCTCGATCGGAGAGCCGCTGGCACGGCCGCCTCGATCGGAGAGCCGCTGGCACGGCCGGCGCTGATTTCTGATCGGCCGCCGCTGATTTGTGATCGGCCCGCCGCTGATTTGTGATCGGCCCGCCGCTGATTTGTGATCGGCCCGCCACTGATTTGTGATCGGCCCGCCGGTGATTTGTGATCGGCCCGCCGCTGATTTCTGATCGGCCCGCCGCTGATTTGTGATCGGCCCGCCACTGATTTGTGATCGGCCCGCCGCTGATTTGTGATCGGCCCGCCGCTGATTTGTGATCGGCCCGCCACTGATTTGTGATCGGCCCGCCGCTGATTTGTGATCGGCCCGCCACTGATTTGTGATCGGCCCGCCGGTGATTTGTGATCGGCCCGCCGCTGATTTCTGATCGGCCCGCCGCTGATTTGTGATCGGCCCGCCACTGATTTGTGATCGGCCCGCCGCTGATTTGTGATCGGCCCGCCACTGATTTGTGATCGGCCCGCCACTGATTTGTGATCGGCCCGCCGCTGATTTGTGATCGGCCCGCCGCTGATTTGTGATCGGCCCGCCGCTGATTGGTGATCGGCCCGCCACTGATTTGTGATCGGCCCGCCGCTGATTGGTGATCGGCCCGCCGCTGATTGGTGATCGGCCCGCCGCTGATTGGTGATCGGCCCGCCACTGATTGGTGATCGGCCCGCCGCTGATTGGTGATCGGCCCGCCGCTGATTTCTGATGTGATCGGCCCACCGCTGATTTGTGTTCGGCCCGCCACTGATTGGTGATCGGCCCGCCGCTGATTTGTGATCGGCCCGCCGCTGATTTGTGTTCGGCCCGCCGGTGATGGCCTACGGATGGTTTAAAAAGTTGGGTGGAAAAATCTACCAACAATAACCAGGCCTACAATGGCTACTGCTGCGTAGGGAGGATCATATTTAAATAGTCCCTTCTGACAACGCATTCTTATAAGTTTTCTTTTGAGAAAAATCGCGGCGCAGTTACACATCTCATGAATACAAATTCCCGAAATGTTAGGTAGGTATTGATTTGCCTTCTGAAACATGTGCATTGTGCATGACCATGATGTAAGAGCAACTTGGACAGTCAGTAGTCAGCAGTCGACTTTCGAAAAGGTCCACCGGCATTAGATGAATACAAGATCGCACTGGGCCAGTCTTCAGAAGCATTCATATTCAATCAGTGTCCAAGCTTGGAGCAGTTAAAGTAGTTCCAGGACTACATCCATGTCTCCAGGTGATGGAATACCATACCATGTGGGTTGTGTGCTGCACCAAATGACCAGCTCATCTGCCGGAATTGAGACAGGGCATATACCGGCCGGGACCGGGTCCAGCAGGCATCAGTTCCGACCACCAGGACCAGGTCCAGCAGGCACCAGGACGGGTCCAGCAGGCAACAGTTCCGACTCCAACCAGGACCAGGTCCAGCAGGCATCAGTTCCGACCACCAGGACCAGGTCCAGCAGGCATCAGTTCCGACTGCACCAGGACCAGGTCCAGCAGGCATCAGGTTCGACCACCAGGACCAGGTTCAGCAGGCATCAGTTCCGACTGCACCAGGACCGGGTCCAGCAGGCATCAGTTCCGACCACCAGGACCAAGTCCAGCAGGCACCAGGACCGGGTCCAGCAGGCATCAGCTCCGACCACCAGGACCGGGTCCAGCAGGCATCAGTTCCGACTGCACCAGGACCGGGTCCCAGCAGGCACCAGGACCGGGTCCAGCAGGCATCAGTTCCGACCACCAGGACCGGGTCCAGCAGGCATCAGTTCCGACTCCACCAGGACTGGGTCCAGCAGGCATCAGTTCCGACTGCACCAGGACCGGGTCCAGCAGGCATCAGTTCCGACTGCACCAGGACCAGGTCCAGGAGGCATCAGTTCCGACTGCACCAGGACCGGGTCCAGCAGGCACCAGTTCCGACCACCAGGACCAAGTCTAGCAGGCATCAGGACCGGGTCAGCAGGCATCAGGACCGACTGAACCAGGACCGGGCCCAGCAGGCATCAGTTCCGACTGCACCAGGACCGGGTCCAGCAGGCATCAGTTCCGACCACCAGGACCGGGTCAGCAGGCATCAGTTCCGACTGCACCAGGACCGGGTCCAGCAGGCATCAGATCCGACTGCACCAGGACCGGGTCCAGCAGGCACCATGACCGGGTCCAGCAGGCATCAGTTCCGACTGCACCAGGACCGGGTCCAGCAGGCATCAGTTCCGACTGCACCAGGACCAGGTCCAGCAGGCATCAGTTCCGACTGCACAGGACCAGGTCCAGCAGGCATCAGTTCCGACTGCACCAGGACCGGGTCCAGCAGGCATCAGTTCCGACTGCACCAGGACCGGGTCTAGCAGGCATCAGTTCCGACACACAGGACCGGGTCTAGCAGGCATCAGTTCCGACCACCAGGACCGGGTCTAGCAGGCATCAGTTCCGACCACCAGGACCGGGTCTAGCAGGCATCAGTTCCGACCACCAGGACCGGGTCTAGCAGGCATCAGTTCCGACTGCACCAGGACCGGGTCTAGCAGGCATCAGTTCCGACTGCCACCAGGACCGGGTCCAGCAGGCATCAGTTACGACCACCAGGATCGGGTCTAACAGGCATCAGTTCCGACTGCAACCAGGACCGGGTCCAGCAGGCATCAGTTCCGACTGCACCAGGACCGGATCTAGCAGGCATCAGTTCCGACTGCACCAGGACCGGTCCAGCAGGCATCAGTTCCGACCACCAGGACCGGGTCTAGCAGGCATCAGTTCCGACTGCACCAGGATCGGGTCCAGCAGGCATCAGTTCCGACTGCACCAGGACCAGGTCCAGCAGGCATCAGTTCCGACTGCACCAGGACCGGGTCCAGCAGGCATCAGTTCCGACCACCAGGACCGGGTCTAGCAGGCATCAGTTCCGACCACCAGGACCGGGTCCAGCAGGCAACAGTTAGGACCACCAGGACCGGGTATAGCAGGCATCAGTTCCGACCACCAGGACCGGGTCCAGCAGGCATCAGTTCCGACTGCACCAGGACCGGGTCCAGCAGGCAACAGTTCCGACCACCAGGACCGGGTCTAGCAGGCATCAGTTCCGACCACCAGGACCGGGTCCAGCAGGCAACAGTCCCGACCACGAGGACCGGGTCCAGCAGGCATCAGTTCCGACCACCAGGACCAGGTCCACCAGGCATCAGTTCCGAACACCAGGACCAGGTCCAGGAGGCATCAGTTCCGACTGCACCAGGACCGGGTCCAGCAGGTATCAGTTCCGACTGCACCAGGACCAGGTCCAGCAGGCATCAGTTCCGACTGCACCATGACCAGGTCCAGCAGGCATCAGTTCCGACTGCACCAGGACCGGGTCCAGCAGGCATCAGTTCCGACTGCACCAGGACCGGGTCCAGCAGGCATCAGTTCCGACCGGCCGGGTGTTCCGGTAAGGTGCCGACCGTTACAGAGCTGTCCGCTGGCAGTAGCTGAGTGAGCACGTGTGGACCGGGCGGCGCGCCGTGCGGTGACTGATCCAGGCCTGATTAGTCTGCAGACGCAGTAATCAGGCTAATTGGGGCCGCGTGTCTATTGCAACATGTTAACTGGGGGAGGGGGAGGGGGGCACCCAGGTGTCTCAGGTTTTGAAAGGGCCCATCGTAAACTCAGAAAGGGCCCGTCTCAGGTCTGGAGAGGGTCCATTTAAGGCTTTGAAAGTGAGCATCTCAGTTCCGGAAAGACCCATGTCTGCTCTTAGGCCAGGTAAGGGCCCATCTCAGGTCCAGAGAAGGCCCGTATAATTTGTCCCTGAAAGGGAAATTTTTAGGTCTGGAGAGGACTGGGAAGGGCCCATCTTTGAGCTGGAGAAGGACCGTTTCGGTAAATTCGGCCCAGAAAGGCCCCAGGACTGGTTAGGGCTCATCTTACCCTTGAACTCAGACATGGCATGACCAATGATGGCTCACATGCAGACCAGAAAGGGCCCAGCTCAGATCAGGAAAGGGCCCATCAAAGTCGTAGAAAGCCCCCCCCCCTGTCTTGAGTCTTGGAATAGTTCAATGTAGGCCCGGAAAGGGCCCATCTCAGGTCTGGAAAAGCCAATCAGAGGTCTTGAAACTTGAAAGGACACATATTTAGATAAAAGAAGGACCATCATCGGCTCAGATGCCTGATGCCTCAGAAAGCTGTCCATCTGGCATATCGGGGGGGGGGGCAAAGGCCGATTTTGCTCAAATTGGAGGAAAATGCCCCCCTGTCCCCGGGCCCCGGGCGTAGTGGGTTACATTAACCATGCGGCGTCAGGCGTGAACAGTGTACGGGGGACGGGACATTGACAACAATATAAATAAATACAATACAAATGAAAGGGGCAGAACAAAAGCCTTGGTCGAATGAATCCTGGATCTGCTTCCCATTGTCCCAATTATCTGCTTCCCATTGTCCCAATTCGTGATCCCATTGTTTTTAAGATTTGTGTGAGGGGTTTTGGTAATTGGTGGTATCCAGTGGTGGCGGAGGCGGGGGAGGGGGCAGGAGGGACAAGTTTCCCCCACCCCCACCTCCCCCCTCCCCCCAACTCCAGCCGAATTGAACATTAACCCTTTGGCGTTGCATGAAAAAATATACTTCCAAAAATAAACATTGCTCCCCCTAACTCTATGAAGAGCTTCCGCCACCCCTGATGTTGTCACCCCCTCTGCCCCTTCCCTTGCTAGACCCCACGGCATCACTGGCGGATCCAGGGGGGGGGGGAGCAAAGCGGCAATGGCGTCGCCACTGCCCACAGACCAAATCAAATTACTAGACAAATCAAAGTACATATGTACTTTAACATGGACCCATATTAAGGATGGATGCAAATCACACATTTTTGTATTACAAAAAAAAAATGGGGGGGGGGTATCAGCCAATGCTAAGAGGTCCACTTCGGTTAGCCCCCCCCCCCCCCCCCCCCCCCCCCCCCCCGTCGCAAAATCATGGCTGCGTCCCTGGGGAGGGGGGGGGGCGTTAAACGCCCCCCCCCTCCCCAGTCAATGGCGGGTTAATAACAATGTATAATTTGACTGCTTATCAATCATATCAACATAATTGTCATATCAGCATAATTGTTTGAGTGCACAACTATTTATTGTATGAATGAAACTAACCCGGTGAAATGGAACTAACCCGGCATTGGCTGGGGTCTCAGCCAAACACCATTGGCTGGGGGGGGGGGGACGTTTTGCGCCCCCTCCCTGTCCCTGTCTAACTCCCGAACTAATGGTCCGATTTGGACACGACATGCGGCGATCGAAAGGTCTCAAGGAGCTGAATCTAACGAATGCTTAATATTTGGTTTTGAATGTCATATATCAGGTCAAGGTCAGGTATAGGAGGTCATGGTCAGGTCAAGGAGGTATTTGAGTGAACGAGCCATACTTTCCATCCAAAGCCTTCGATTGGGATCATGATCTGAGGCAGATCTAGCCGTGGGTTGGGGGGGGGGGGGGTATCCAGTGGCGTATTTCCAACAAGTTGTTGAGCGGGGGTAGGCAGGGGCGTGGCCGATTTTTTGGGAGTGTAGGATCGGCTAATATGACGGAATAAATGTACACCCATTTGTATGCGTGTGTCTTTGCAGTATTTTTAATGTGGTTTCATGTTATAGTAGGTACATACTCGTTATTTAGCGCCGCGAAGCGGCGCGAAATTTTACGTGTTTGCCTGATAAAATCCAGAAATATGGGCCCTGTAGAGAATAAGAAGCTAAAAATGCTACTCATTCAATTCACCGTTACAACGAACCGAAGACGATGACGATGGCTTCGTTATGACGATGGCCACCGATGTGACGCCGCGAAGCGGCGTGAAAATGTTAATTTTAGGTCGTGGAATACTAAATTTTAATATTGGAATCAGACCGTGAGTGGAGTCAAGCCTCAGGTAACTCGAGATGTGCAACCAATTCCTGGTTGCACATCTCGGTATGATGAAAATATTGAAATTAAGGTAGTTTTTCATATACATATTCCTCGGAGAGCAAATCACGATGACCGGTGGCAGTCAGCGCTCAACAGTACATATGCTAATAACTGTATACATTACATATGTACCGAACTGTAACAGACAACTGGTAACAGTGCGAACGGTTTAAAAGCAGCAAGCGACAGAACGATTTTTCCGCGCACCAAATGGCTCCTGTGGATCTGGAGGAGCCTGGGGCGAGATGGCTTGGGAAGATGATCCTGGCCTAGTCCCACTATTAGGCTCTTCGGTCCAGCAAGTTGGGCACCGCTGGAGCAGCTTCCGGGAGCCGATGTCAGCGTCTTTGCGTTCGCGTCGCCTTTTTTGGAACTCGGCAGACCAGCTAAACATGTAGCCCGCTTGAAAGTTAATATTGTATGAAGGGAGTAGGCCCTGGGGCTAGCAATTAGGTATAGCCAAGGAGAGCCTCTGCCAGACACTTAATTGATTTATTTTCCCATTTTCCAAATTTTTAGAAGCAATTGCGAATTTTGTGTCATGACGCGAAGCGGCGCGCAATTTTCAAGTTCTTCACTGTGAATAGCTGGATTTTGACTGATGCAAAGACAATTTTTACAACTGTACGTCCGACCGTTTATGGGGGAATCATAGTTTCAGGACCTTTAGGGAAGGGGGGGGGGGGGGCATGGCTCCTTGCCCCCCCTCCTGGATCCACCTCTGACCATGATCACCCAAAGCGGTCTCCAAGGTATGATACACATCCCGCATCAGCTAAAGTGAGATTGTTGGCAAAGGTCAAGGTCAAGGTCAGGCCACAAAAGGTCACTATGCGCAAAATATCTACGCAAGTCATGCAACACATGTTGTATGGGTTATTCATACATACAATTCGATAGTAATATACATTTTACTACCTGACTTCATTTACGTGAAGTTAATGCCAAGCTCAGGTCAAGGTCAGGTCAAATAAGGTCAAAATTTTTAATTGATAAATGCAAGTAAAAAAGGCATGTTCCTTGACCAGTTTTGTCTCCGAAATACAGCGCTGGGATTTATTTGTCTTTATCTGGTCATTAAAAGCGAAAAAAACGTAATCCCAAAATGTGTCGTCATGAGGTACTCATACTTAGGCAGCCATCAGTCAGTCAAAAATAAAGATATTTCTTTAAAATTTGGTTGAGGTATTGTCCATATGTGGTTCCCCTACGTATATTCCGTTTTTGAAAATGTTTTAAATTTGTATTTTGAGGCCATTGAAAAACAAAATTGGTTTCTTGATTTTTTTTGGTGGTTAAAAAGCAATTTTTTGGCAAATCCGAGATAGCCATTTTGTAGCCCTTGACATTTTCTATCTTTTGTTATTGTATTTTTTTTTTAATGGCCTTTGTATGACCTGTTAAAATTTAGTTGATTTTGTCGTCAAGCTCGTCTGTAGTGACGTCACAAAATTTGCTATATCTTATTTTTTTAAAGAAATTGCTTCATTTTGTTTTCGCACGGAAGACGTAACATCTATGTAGGACAAGGTAACCGAAGTTTCGTGTTGATAGCGCTGTTCGTTTTTGAGCTAATACGAAAATCCGTCAGAGGTGGGGGGTGTCCCCCCGCCCTAGCCAATGGTGGGAAAGTCATCTCAAGCCTGCCCCCACAGTCAGATTTCCTTAGACGAGTCCCCGGTGCTGGCGGCACAGCCGGCTATGCGCAGTCTGCTGCCTTTCCTCACGGAGTTTGAAGGCTAGTGAGCCGAGTGCTGTTCATAATTATGTGTTTTTGAGGGTGTCTTGTAACTTTTTTTTATTTATTTTAGAATATATTTAGCTCATTGCTGCATCTTAGTATCTACGAATTTAAGAGTTTGAGTAGGCGGAGTGGGGCTAATTTGCCGGAAGTTGAGTGCCGTAGCTGCCGCCCCAGCCACCTCGTTTTGCGTCAGTTTTGTTTTAAAGATGTATGTATGTATGTATTTAGGTGCTTCCACAATGTGGGTTTTCTAGCAACCACGTCGATGAGCATATAATACACAAATGTTTGTCAATGTTTGTCACAAAGATGGCGTGGCATGGCGGGGACAATTGTTACATTTTTGCTGCGGTAAAATGTAACAGTGTTACAATTGACCTCCATGGCCATACTACCAGTAAAACTCCCCTATTGGGCCGGGAACCGAGCGTGCCTACGCTTGCGTGAGCGTGCCCACTCCTGCGCGAGCGTGAAGCTTACGCCTGAGCAGACACGTAGCCAGGATTTCGTCCAGGGGGGAGGGAGGAGGAGGGGGCGGCGCCTCAAAAGGGCCCCTTCCCGAGCGTTGAAAGGGCCAAACAAAACGGATGAAAAGGCACGTTACAAGGATGGAAAATGCAGTATGACAGGTATGGCATGGGCTATACCAACTTTTAGGAGCTGGAGTTAGCAAACTGCCATATCAGCTTTGGAACCAGCGACACCAATTTGAAATAAGCTATACCAACTTGGAATATATTTTTAAGCTCCAGACCTGGAACTCTAAACAAATTGCGCCGTGGAGCGGCGCGAAATTTTGTATTATTATGCCATGGATATGCGTCCTCATCAAAGCGTCGCATTGCTGTGAAGGGAAGCGATCGCCTGGAATCTGTCAGCTTTGGAGTGGTACAGGGCAGCACCCTCGGTCCTATCGTCTTCAACATTTTCACCAATGACCATGCCATCTCACTGAACAATGTAAAATCGTGTCTTACGCAGACGATTCAGTTCTCCTCCATAGCGCACCCCCGACGATGACTGGTTTGGAACAGCTCGGCAAACACGTGGAGAGTGATTTGGCCGCCATATCCACGTGGTTCAAGCAAAACGGGTTAAAAGCAAATCCTGCAAAAACCGAAATGTCCGTGTTCGGTACGACCACTGCTGTCAAAAAGGCTTCAGAATTTGGTGTGACTTTTGATGGCGTCCGTCTGACACCGATTGACCACATGAACATTCTCGGAGTGGCAATCGATCAGACGCTCAGCATGGAAAAACAAACAGCCAAAGTCGTGCGACGCTGCTACGGAACTCTGTTAACTATTCGAAAACTCACCAACACCGTTCCAATATCAACCATAAAAACACCAGTTCAGACTTTGGTTCTTCCCCATATCACTTACTGTTTGCCAGCTTGGGCTCCACCCACATGTCTCTTACGCCAACGCATTGAAAAAGTTATCAATTTTGCAACGCGCGTAGTGACCAAAAAACGTAAATATGATCGTATTACTGATGCACGCCAGCAGCTCAACTGGTTGTCGTTTGATGAGACCATCCAACAAAGGGACTGCGTTCTTATTCATAGGCTGATTAATCAGGCAGACGCACCAGGTAACCTTAAGTCCCTCATTGAGTACCGTGCCGACGTATCGGAGCGCACTACCCGTGCGTCCTCTGACTCGGTCCTGAACACGCGCCGGTGCAGGCTGGAGGCGACGCGGAAAACGGTGCCGGTCCGTCCTATTCAGACCTGGAACGGTCTCCCCAGCGAGGTGAGGCGGACAGGCGGCTCCGGGGCATTCAAGAGACGCCTCAACGCTACACTCGCTCTGCGACCCTGATCACTACTTTTGTTTGCAACTGCGCATATCTTTTACTGGCTGTGTGTAGATGCCGCGCGTATTTTACATTATCGTGTACAACGCATTTGTATCTCAACTGTGGAATCGATATAGGTATGCTGTGTATGTGTACTGTATGACTCTGTGGTGTTAATAGCCAACTATGTTGGATCCCACAACGACGCGCAATACAATACAATACAATACAATACAATACAATTGCGTATGGTGTGGAACTCTAAAAATGTTATTGTGCGTTTAAAAGTACGGTAAAACAAAAGTGCAAAAGCGAACTATTTTGCCCAAATATATAGGAAAATAGCAACATAACCAGGCACGTGGCCAAGGGGGGAGGCGGCGGGTGCGGCCGCACCCCCTGGAGGCCAGGAGGGCCTTTTTCGGCGGCGGAGGGCCCTGTTCGGCGCGCGCAGCGTGCCGAAAAGGGCCGACGAGAACGCGCGAAGCGCGGTATCATGGGCTCTTTACCACGCGAAGCGTGGTCTTTAGAGAGTTTAGAGCAAGGCTCTTTAGGGCCACCAGAACCCTCTCCTCTGAAAGACTAGAGGGCCCCTTGGACGTTCAAAAGAGCCCTGTGCATGTCAGAGGGGCCCCTGGCCAGACTGAAAGGGCTCCTGAGCGGGTCCGAGGGCCCCCTGAACACGTCGAATGGGCCCTAGCCAGCACAGAGGGGCCCCTGGGCAGGTCGAGAGGCCCCTGAGCATGTCGGCAGGGCGACAAAGCAGCCAGCACAGTTCTTTGCCAGGCCACAAAGGCCCCTGAACAGGTTGGAGGGCCTTTGACAGACCCCAGAGTGCCCCTGTGGAATTCAGAGGGCCCCTGACCAGACCGAAAGGGCCCCCTATGTGGGTCAGGACGGCCCCTGAACATGCCGAATGTGCCCCTAGTCAGCACGGAGGGGCCCCAGGGCAGGTTGGAGGACCCTCGGAGCATGTCGCAAGGCTACAAAGCAGCCAGAGCAGTCCCTTGCCAGGTCGGAAGGGCCCCTTAAAAGGCTGGAGAGCCCCTGGACAGACTAGAGGGGCCCGGGAAAGCTCAAAATACTCCTGTGCAGATTGGAGGGGCTCCTGACCAGACCGAAATGGCCCCTGGGCGAGTAAGAAGGGCCCCGGAACATGCCGAATTGGCCCCTAGCCAGCACAGAGGGGACCCTGTGCAGGAAGGAGGGCCCCCTGAGCATGTCGGCAGGGCGACAAAGCAGCCAGCGCAGTCCGACCATAAGATTCGCTGGGCAGATCGGAGGGGCTCCTGAGCAAGTCAGAGGAGCTCCTGGCTAGACCGAAACGGTCCCTGGGCTGGTCGGAAGGGCCCCCAAACATGCCGGATTAGTTCCTAGCCAGACTGGAGGGGCCTCTGGGCAGGTCGGAGGGGCCCCTGAGCATGTCGGCAGGGTGACAAAGCGGCCAGTTCAGTCCCTGGCCAGGTCAATAGGACTTCTGAACAGGCCGAATGGGCCCCTTGACACACAAGAGGGGCTTCTTGGAAAGTCAGAGGAGTCCCTGGTCAGACCGGAAGGGCCTAAAGCACGTAGAGATCCCAGGTGAAGACTAGATACAAAGAGGACTTACTCCACACACAACAAAATCGGAGCTTTCGGGTAAATTGTAACACCCTTCGTCAGCGATTAAGAGGCATTCGTTAACAGATCATTGCTCGTCTTTAAGATGAGCAATGACATGTTACCGAATGCCTCTTAATCGCTAACAAAGGGTGTTACAATATACCCGCAAGCTCCTATTTTAATTTGTCTTGTAGAGTAAGCCCTCTTTGTATTTAATATGTATCACCCACTCCACATCATGTCTTTTCGCGGATCCCAGATGAGTCCCTGAACAGGTCAGAAGGGCGTTGAAAAGGTCGGAGCAGTCCCTGGACGATCTGAAGGCACCCTGGGCCTTTCAACAGTAAGAATGCAGTTGTCCAGGGAATACAACTAAAAATTTCACGCCGCTCCGCGGCGCAATTTAACTACAAATTCTATTATATGCGGGTTAGAAAAAAGGGCCGTTTCTCGGCGCATTTATGTGTTATGTTGCTACTTTCCTATATAATTGGGCACAATAGTTCACTGTAGCATTTTTGTTTACGCACTTTTAAACGCACAGTAACATTTTTAGAGGTCCTCACCATAAGCAATGTTCAGGGACTCATCTGGAATCCGCGAAAAGACATGATGTGGAGTGGGTGATATATATTAAATACAAAGAGGATTACTCTACAAGACAAAATTAAAATCGGAGCTTTCGGGTATATTGTAACACCCTTCGTTACCGATTAAGAGGCATTCGGTAGCATGTCATTGCGCATCTTAAAGCCGAGCAATGATCTGTTACCGAATACCTGTTACTGTTAACCTGTTAATCGCTGACGAAGGGCGTTACAATATACCCGAAAGCTCCGATTTCAATATTTGTATTGTGGAGTAAGTCCTTTTTGTATTTAATCTTCATATGGGATCTCTACGTGCTTTGGGCCCTTCTGATCTGACCAGGGACTCCTCTTACCTTCCAAGAAGCCCCTCTTGTGTGTCAAGGGGCCATTCGGCCTGTTCAGAGGTCCTTCCTACCTGGCCAGGGACTGCACTGGCTGCTTTGCCGCCCTGCCGACATGCTGAGGGACCTCTCCGACCTCCCAGGGGCCCCTCCAGTCTGGCTAGGAACTTATCCGGCATGTTCAGGGGCCCTGCCGACCGGCGCAGGGACCCTTTTGGTCTAGCCAGGGACCCCTTTGACTTGCCCAGGAGCCCCTCCGATCTGCCTAGCGACTCTTCTGGTCGGACTGCTCTGGCTGCTTTGTCATCCTGCCGACATGCTCAAGGGGTCCTCCGACCAGCCCTGGGGCTCCCCTGTGCTGGCTAGGGGCCAATTCGGCATGTTCTGGGGCCCTTTCGGTCTGGTCAGGGCCCTCCGATCTGCACAGGGGCCCTTTGAACTTCCCAGGGACCATCTGGTCTGTTCAGGGGCCCTCCAGCCTGCTCATGGGCCCTTATGACCTGGCAAGGGACTGCACTGGCTGCTTTGTCACCCTGCCGACATACTCATTACTCAGGGGCTATGGACCTGCCCAGGAGCCCCTATGTGCTGGCTAGGGACCCATTCGACGTGTTCAGGGGGCCCTCTGACCCACTCAGGGGCCCTTTCGGTCTTACCAGGAACCCCAAAAATGGAACAGACTGCATCCCCAGCCAATCAGGCATCCGAGGGCGTGGCCGCAGAGGATATAGCACTTTCTGCACAGGGTGGTCTATCAGGTATCGGACAGGCTGATCCATCGGTGATCGAACAGCCTGATCTATCGGGAATCGAACAGCCTGGTCCATCAGGAATCGAACAGCCTGTTCCTCGGGGATCGAACAGCCTGGTCCATCAGGAATCGAACATTCTGGTCCATCGATAATTGAACAGCCTAATCCATCAGCGATCGAACAGGCTAATCCATCAGGGATTGAACAGCCTGGTCCATCGGGGATTGAACAGCCTGTTCTATCGGGGATCGAACAGCTCGGTACATCGGTGATCGCTTCGGAACCGCTCACCCCTGACGTGATTCGGCTTCTGGCCAAGTCCAAGGAAACACATCAGTGCGGGACGGAGGAAGCGAAAGGTCGCAATTCTAACCGATACGCCAGGGAAGAGAGCAATAGAGCTAGAACAAAGTCGAAAGAAACGCAACAAGCACCAAAACAGCTAAACTTCAGCAATGAAAAGCACGAATAGAAGAAGACGAAGAAAGCCGGCGGCAAGAGGGTTAGGAAGGCACCCAGCAGTGCAAGCAGCAGTGACGAGGAAGAATAGGGCGTCTTCTGCCTTGTGTGCGTGGAAAGCTTAAAAAATAGTCGATCCAAAGAAAGGTGGATCCAGTGCGAGGCCGAGATGTGCCCGATGAGGACCCAAGAGGCGTACACTGATTTTTTTACAAGGGTACTAGCATTCAACAGTGTTTTTTACAAAATACAACAGTACAACTACTGATGAATTTATGTAACACTTGTGCAAGGCTTGTCGGCATCTTTCCTGTAATAAACTACAAGGTATCTACTACGGCAGTAGATTAGATCGTCGTGACGTCACTACCTTGGAAAGTAACACCATTGCTTTGCCCTTGTCGGGAGGTGGCTTCAATGTGGTCACCTACCATAGCATGACTAGGTTAGTAATACCTTGACCAGCCACACAGCGACAGTTTTATAAGTGTTAGTTGTCGTCGATAGACGGTAGGTATACAAATAAAAACAATCGTGGCATGTTTTTCCCCATTGTTTGCCCCGCGTGTACTCGTAACACTTTTATGGTGGGCTATTCAAGTGTCTGGCAACTCTTTCCACAAAATCTTATGAGTCTTTTGTTTGTATGTTATCTTTCTGTTTTGGCATCGTCCTCAGTTTGCTCGAACTCGAAAGCTTTTCTGACTACCGAATGCTATATATACAAGTAGGTAAGTCAGTGCAAATGGTCATCGGAGGTACGGTAACACAAAACTTCAGGTTAGCTCGGATAAAAACATAATTTGTGTTTTACGCAAAACTGGCTCGTGGAACGGCGTATATCAGCGCGAAAGTAATGACCGCGAGTGGGAATCGAACCTGGATTCCTGCATTGGATCAACATTGTTTCCTCGTAGTAGTATTTTTGTATCGCCCTCATAGCGGCCGTATTTTGGGCTTGTCGCGGATTGGTTGGATAGTCAGCAGGTATTGTCCAGCCATTGTAGCGAAGTGGTCATAGCCATGCTGGCCCTTGTTGCACCCTTGTAGTCCGCACTCGGGGCATACAGGAGATGTTGTAAGGCCATACACCTATTTAGTGATGACGTCATTGATTGGATGTGGTTCCAACAGCAGATTCCAACATGTATAGATGGAAACAAATGTAACGAAAGACAACCTAAAATTAATAATAATGTACAAATATTGAGGTTACTCGTCACCTAACACCGTAATATTAACTGAAATCGGCGCCACCAAAACCAAAAGCTGACATTGCTTACGTTTTTGTGAATGCAACACCTGCGCCATAACCGCCTCTTAATATTTAAACGTCAATTGTGACGTTGCCTGTTTTTACTGAATTTTTGGATTTTTTTCCCGTGATAAAAATGAGGAAAATCAAAATTACCCATAACATTTTTCATCACATAATCGAACGTATTCTCCCACAATATAGATAAGAAAATCTTCCCTATGGCCTTTAACATTAGCGCAGTCAGCTGTTGGAACCACTTTCCACCAGTGATGTCACATTAAATAGGTTTATTGTAGTAAGCTGGCTAAGACCTTGTTGCTCCTTTGTAAAAACGCGGTGGCGAACGTACAAGGTTCGAACAAATGCGTAACCACCCGTCGTAACACTAGTGTCGTACCATGGTAATACTATATATATCCGAGTCCGAACACAGGAAATCGCGTACAATCCTTGTTTTGGGTACAAGAGTTTGGGTACATAAGCTTTTCCTATATAAAACTTGCTCTGTAGTTCAATGGTACGACAGGCTTAAACGTGTCCAAACCTTGAGTACTATCGCCACCATTGACCCTGTCATCAAATATTTCTCTAAAAGTTGAAAAATAAAACAAAAAAAATTATTCCGATATATTTCGAGCACAGCTCTTCGTCTGTCGTTAACCCTAAACCTAGTCGCACAATGCAGAAATCGTCTCAATTGCCTTATCTATGCCCAGAAATTCAAATAATGCATTCCGTGACTATTTCATATCCCACCCCTCAGTTCCAATATCCATATCACGAATCACATCCAATCACATCACAACATGCAATTCATACAACATACATTCCAAAACATCTTACAAGTATCGCGTAGCTATCCACAATACCTAGTGTGGAAGAAGTTGCCATGAATAAGTATTGTATATAAGAATAGTATAATTATTGTATATAAGTATCAAGTAAATCAAGAAACATTAAGTATGGAAACAATCATTTTAAACAAATAAAGTTGATAGCTTTGCTGAAAATAGTCTGTTGACTAGACCACAACAATGTCTCGACTCTTGAGAGTTACATTGTTGGTGTTATTTGCATACATGTCTCCGTCAGTACTTATGTGGATTTAAATGTGAACGTTTCACTCGCAAAGGACTAAGGAGGCTTTCATTATGGTATGGTTTTGCTTGCCGCTTAATGACATTCTGGGATGAATCTGATTCCATGACGCAAAAGCAAAGTCTAACCTAACAAAAATGCGCGATGTTTTCTCAAGAGCAGTCTCTGTGAACTTGGCTGCTGATGCTGCTGTCGACATGTTGTTATTGCTTCTTGACAAGTGCTGTCGGACTCGGACCATATGCGCCGTATGCGATGTTCGGCTCCCGTGCGGCCGTGTCCCGTTTCCAGGTGATGTTTCATCAGCCGAGAACACGGCGTGATGGGGACATGGCGTTCCCACTGACCGCTGACCGCTGGCCGCTGAGCCCACCAGAACCGGCTCAGCCGGCACGAACCACCAGCGTAAAGCTGTGTTGCTACCTGTCGTCTAATCCACAGAAGCTGGTTCTGCCAGCGCCACTGAGACCTGAAGCAACACATTCGACTCAGAGTAGTGGAAAAGATGATGCATCAGACATGTTTTAGGCTGCCAGCGGGTCCCGTTCGTTCCAGCCACAAAAATGCAGGGTTGCTGGAACTCGCGCCTCATGGTCAAAATGGACAGGCCAAGGACCAGGAGTACTTACTCCGTCGGATGGCTTTAGGACGCACGCTGTGCCTGATCTCTCTACAACAAGAGACAGATTGACAGATAGCAAGATGATTGACCTTAAATCGGTATTAGTAATCCGACAAATAGTACCACAAAATAACTCACAGGGTAGGGCCTGCTGAGGGAAGCAGAGCCGGGCCTGCTGAGGGAGGCAGAGCCGGGCCTGCTGAGGGAGACAGAGCCGGGCCTGCTGAGGGAAGCAGAGCCGGGCCTGCTGAGGGAGGCAGAGCCGGGCCTGCTGAGGGGAGCAGAGCCGGGCCTGCTGAGGGAGGCAGAGCCGGGCCTCCTGAGGGAAGCAAGCCGGGCCTGCTGAGGGAGGCAGTGGCCTCAGGCCTACCGCCAAGAACACCTGCCGCTGGGGTCATATCGTTGAGTCACCAGGCGCAAAGGTGGGCGGAGCACACACAACACACACACACACACACACACACACACACACACACACACACACACACACACACACACACACACCTACACACACACACACACACACACCTACACACACACACACACACACACACACACACACACACACACACACACACACACACACACACACACACACACACACACACACACACACACACACACACACACACACACACACACACACACACCTATACGTGTGTACGGTGTAAGACGAGCACCTTGTCTGTACCGTGTATCTAGAGGACCACCTGTTGCGGTTGCCTGAGGCCCGCCAAAATGCAGGCGCTTAAAATGTGTGACGAATAGAGGTACCCTGACGTTTGAAATTTGTCAGAATCGTTTTAGGAAAGAAATGCCATGAGGTCGGAATGTCGAGGACCTCACCGGAATCCGAGGACCGGCTGTGTGAAATACGTGTACATTTCGTGAATTATGAGGACCGACAATCAGCTGATTATTCGCCCACTGAAAGTAGATCCCCGTCACAGCAAACTGCCTATCCGACGGATGGGCAACTCGGCCCAGATCTCAGGAAGTATTGTTCGGAAAAATTCGGTTATGGGGTCAAACGGCTTGTCACAATTTTCTCTATTCTATGAACATATGCAAATGTCATATCCCGCGCCGTGCCGGGGGGGGGGCGTTTAGACGCCCCCCCCCCTCCGTTTTTTGCCAATAGCTAAAAAAAACGTTGAAGCCAGGTAGCTAAAATTTTCAGTACCTGTCCGCTGAACATTTTTACAACTTTTGTGAAACCAAAAGTTTCAGGTCTTATCAGGTCAGGTCACCAGGTCAGGTCACGTGACCCAACCTCAGAAAAAGTTTGTGGTCGTGCCACGTCTACAGTTTCCGGGTGATCACTTTTAAACTTTTAGAGTTTGATAAGGATATCATTACCTACAATTTCCGTATCTCGGATTTTTTTATTCGGTGACCTAAGGTCTGATCGATCACGTGACCTTCCCCATTATAAGTCAATGGGGAAATATTGAAATGCTTTGCTTTCCATGTAAACGCATCCAATCAACGTTTTTTCTTCAGGATCATGTGGTAATAGACCATTCTTCATTACCCAGATACTATTTTGGTTTATTTGACCCCCCACAAGGTCATCCGAGGTCACATGAGGTCACATACACTTTTTTGCCAATAACTTTTGATCGAAGAGAGATAGAAACTTGAAGAAGGCACGAATGTGATTTTCTCGTCAAGCCGCATCGACCTATATGCAACATGACCCACCGTGACCGACTTGGTCACCATGTGACCTTCACCTGAGGTCAATTTTTTTAATTGACTTTCCAAGGTCAAGATGTATATTTTTCGATGCGCCTTGCCGATGGAAACACTATGGAGCCACAATCAATGCTCTATCTTGAATAGCAAAAAAGTTATTCGCGAAAAACTTTTCCCAAGATAACAGCCATTTTGACCTTTGATGACCTCTGGAGCCTCAACTATTGATCTGAACTCAAATCTGACGGTAAAACGTTACTGGAGCGTTTAAAGAGCTATCTATTGCTTTTTCGGTTTCGTCCTAGCTATCATAGTTCCCGAGATATCGTGGGATTTCAGGATCAAGTTACCTAAAACGGGAAAATTTGACTTATGATGACCTCTGGTGACCTCAATAATAACCTGAGCGAAAAAATGACTGAAGTAGTTTCTAAATCATTTTTGACGAGCTTTCCAACGCTGTTTTTCGTTTTGCGCTACATTGCCTAGGAGCAGAGTTAGAAGGGGGGCGTCGAAACGCCCCCCCCGGCACGGCGAAGGTGGCGCCGAGCACCGGCACGGCGCGGGATATCTTGGACGTACCCAGGGCCCCTGTCACGCGCGTGGCCAGGCAGTGTGAAGTTACAGATATAGATATTGATTGAGGTCATCCACGTGCAGGCGCGTAGCCAAGGGTGCCCCCCCCCCCCCTGGAGGCCAGGAGGGCCCTTTTCGGCGCGCGAGGGCCCTTTTCGGCGCACTGCGCGCGCCGAAAAGGGCCGATGAGACCGGGCGAAAGAGGACTTCAGATGTCCTTTAGGGCCATCAGGGCCCTCTCTGAAAGACCAGAGGGCCCTTAGACGTTCAAAAGACCCCTGTGCATGTCAGAGGGACCTTGGCCAGACCAAAAGGGCCCCTGAGTGGGTCAGAGGGCCCACTGAGCACGTCGAATAGGCCCCCTGAACACGCCGAATGGGCCCCTAACCAGCACAGAGGGGCCCCTGGGCAGGTCGAGAGGCCCCTGAGCATGTCAACAGGGTGACATAGCGGCCAACGCACTCCCTTGCCAGGTCATAAGGGCCCCTGAGCAGGTTAGAGGGCCCCTGGACAGACCAGAGGGCCCCTGGGAAGTTAAAAGGGTCCTTGTGCAGGTCAGAGGGGCCCCTGACCAGACCAAAAGGGCCCCTAGATGGGTCAGCAGGGCCCCTGAACATGCCGAATGGGCCCCTAGTCAGCACGGAGGGGCCCCAGGGCAGGTCGGAGGGCCCTCGGAGCATGTCGCAAGGCAACAAAGCAGCCAGCGCTATCCCTTGCCAGGTCGAAAGGACCCCTTAGAAGGCTAGAGGGCCCCTGGAGAGACCAGAGGGCCCCTGGAAAGTTAAAAGGGCCTCTGTGCAGATCGGAGGGCCCCTGACCAGCCCAAAAGGACCCCTGTGCGGGTAAGAAGGGCCCTTGAACATGCCGAATTGGCCCCTGGCCAGCACGGAGGAGCCCCAGGGAGGTCGGAGGGCCCCTTGAGCATGTCGGCAGGGCGACAAAGCAGCCAGCGCAGGCCGACCAGAAGAGTCGCTGGGCAGATCGGGGGGGGGGTCCTGAGCAAGTCAGAGGGGCCCCTGGCTAGACCGAAAGGGTGCCTGGGCCGGTCGGAAGGCTTCTTGAACATGTCGGATGAGTTCCTAGCCAGACTGGAGGGGCCCCTGGGCAGGTCGGAGGGGCCCCTGAGCAGGGGTGGCGGATTGCGGGGGGCAGGGTACCCAAAATGCCCCCCAGTCGAAAATCCTGGGGGGCATAAAGGTAATTTTGCCCCCTCCCCAGATTTTGGCCTGCTCAATTTGGGGGGCAAAATGACCCTTCCACCCCTCCCCAGGATTTTCAACTGGGAGGTGGGAATTTTGGATACCCTGCGCCCGGCAATCCGCCGCCCCTACCCCTGAGCATGTCGGTAGGGCGACAAAGCAGCCAGTGCAGTCCCTGGCCAGGTCGGAAAGACCTCTGAACAGGCCGAATGGGCCCCTTGACACACATGAGGGGCTTCTTGGAAGGTCAGAGGAGTCCCTGGTGAGACCGGAAGGGTCAAAGCACGTGGAGATCCCATATGACGATTAAATACAAAGAGGACTTACTCCACAATACAAATATTAAAAGCGGAGCTTTCGGGTATATTATAACACGCTTCGTCAGGGTGCTACAATATACCCGAAAGCTCCGATTTTAATTTGTCCTGTAGAGTAAGCCCTCTTTGTATTATATATACCACCCACTCCACATCATGCCTTTTCGCTTCGCGGATCCCAGATGAGTCCCTGAACAGGTCGGAAGGGCGTTGAAAAGGTCAGAGGGGCCCCTAGACGATCTGAAGGGACCTTGGGCCTTTCAACAGTAAGAATACAGTTGTACAGTGAATACAACTCAAAATTTTCGTGCCGCTTCGCGGTGCAATTTAACTGCAAATTCAATTATATGCGGGTTAGGAAGAAACTCGGCCCGTTTATCGGCGCATGTATGTGTTATGTTGCTACTTTCCTATATAATTGTGCAAAATAGTTAACTTTAACACTTTTCTTACCGCACTTTTAAACGCACAATATAGCAATTTTAGAGGTCCGCACCATGCGCAATGCGACGCATTGATGAGAATGCATATCCAGGGCATAAGACTCAAAATGTTCGCGCCGCTCTGCGGCGCAATTTGTTTAAAAGTTCCAAGGCTTGAGCATAAAACAAAATATTCCAAGTTGAGCATAAATAATATTCCAATTTGGCTGATTCCAAATTGGTGTCGCCCGTTCCAAAGTTGATATGGCAGTTCGCTAACTCCAGCTCCTAAAAGTTGGTATGGCCCATGCCATACCTGTCATACTGCATTTTCCATCCTTGTAACGTGCCTTTTCATCCGTTTTTTTTTGGGGGGGGGCCTTTCAGCGCTTGGAAAGGGGCCCTTTCAACGCTCGGTAAGTGGCCCTTTCTAGGCGCCCCCCCCCCCCCCCTGGACGAAATACTGGCTACGTGCCGCCTGTCCACGTGGCAGCGGCTATTACGGGTCAAGTAGGTAAAGCCAAGTCAAATCAAGTACTTATCATCTGTGTGTGTGGGGGGGAGGGGGGGGGGGGGCGGATGCCCTTTGAAGTCAATTTTTGTCATGCAATACCGATAGTCGTAATGTTAAAAATTCCCATAAGTGTGGGGGCGACCCCCACTAGGTAGCGACAACCCTGGAGCTTGCACATTGTCTGTTTATGTAGTAATGACGCGCACGGCCGCTGTAAAATGTGGTTGCTTGTACAGAATTGGCCTCGGCTAACTTTACCACCGATCTGACCTGACGATATTGATGTTTCTAAGGGGGGGGCGAGTTATAGGTATAACGTAGCGTTCCGCTTGGGAATATCCTGAGTAGCACCTAAATAGGTAATACGAATTCGCTAAATTGCATTTTTTATTGCAAATTGCAAATCTTGGATTTTATATCGGTAACCCCATATCACTTCAACTCTGGGGACTCCCCATTATAAGGCAATGGGCACTTAAATTCGCCTCTATTGCCTCAATTGACTCAATTTCAATTTCAAGTTGCCAAAGGTTTCAAATGCCTCATTTTGACATGTTTGGCATGAAACTGATACTCAAGATGTTCCCATCAGCGATTCTTGCCAATTCAGGTGAAATAATTAGGTACTCCGTGGGCCTTGCAGGGTCACCTGAGATCATCTGTGGTCATCAGCACTAATTTGCCCCTAACCCTCGACAGAATGGAGCCCTCAAATGTCATCATTGGATTTCTGGCGACAATGCCCGTGAGATGATATGCAATATACCCTATTTAGGTTATTTGGTGACCTTGACCTGAGGTCAGCTTTTATTAATAGTTGAAAGAATAATGTCGGACTCAAATGTCAAGATGACATTTGAGTTCAAATGTCAAGATGGTCACCTCTATGGGGTTGCTGTGCATAACTTACGCAAATCTGTTTTTGTATTACGACTTACTTTCTATGGGCCAACCGGGACGGTAACCCGCACTTGTCCCCGGTCCGGGATGGATCGTGGCGACGTCCCGGTTGGCCAGGCGGGCTGCCCCGAAATAATAGGACATTGCAAGCAAGTGCTTTCAACTTACTCCTTGCCAACTAAGCTTCATTATAAAAAAAAAATCACAGGAATTACCTTCCTAATATCTGAATCCAGTATCCCGATAAATCATGTGCTGTGGCGCGGTGGTCAGTAGATAGCTACAACTAGCGTTTCGCGATCAAAGGGATAGGTGCTCTGATTTAAGCGTAAGCTTATGGACCAATCCTTTTGTTTTGATGGCAACGTGCACCAATGTGTCCATCCTGAATTTCACCTATTGTCAAGGCAAATAAATGTATGATGATGATGATGGTGATATTAATAGATCCAAATTTGTTAAATATCATGGAGGATCCTGGTCAGTGGATAGGAATGATTTTGAATGGGAAAAGAGAGAATTTACCCTTTCTTCATGAAAGAGAGAATGTACATTTTTACAATTTTAACAAATACCACTTCCCCTCTCATTTTTTTTTAGTATCCACTAGTACTATCTATATTTTAGTACTATCTTAAGAGCTTGCCAAATTATAGGTCAAATTTTGGATGCCTAATGCCAACATTCTTGATCGATCAAGTATTGTTTCCAAAGTTTAGTGAAATGTATTTGCTGGATCTTGTTATCTTTTCCAGGTATTTTCCTGGTAGGCACAATCTCTTTATCTCTTATCACATATAAAATTAAATTAACACAATTATGTTTAAATATTCAATACTGGCATAAAAACTGTACCAATGTAAAATCATGTTGGATTCTGAAAAATAACATACAATTTGTGGCATACCCAGACCAAAATAGCCACAGCATCATGCATCTGTAGTTCTTGTGGTAAAATATTCAATACTGGCAAAAATACTGTGTCATGTAAAATCATGTTGGATAAAATTATTGCTCTCATATGGTCAGAACCAAAAATAATAATGGTGTTTTCTATCTTATTTGTGGAATATTGAATGATGCTTTGATTCTATTACCTACTTCAAATACGCAAAACATCAATTGTCCAAAACTATTTTGCAGCACCCATGAAATCAGCAAGTGATGTCATCATGGATGAATATGGAAACATTATTCTTGCATCCTTATAACAATAGGTACAACAAATATCAGTAGATGATGCAACGTTGCATGGTTCTCAGGGCCTATTTTAAGGGAAAAACCACTGGGGGGGGGGGCAAAAAGGTACCCCCATTTTTGGGATATCTTTTTGTGGCAAAAAGGTAGCCCCCATTTTTTCCCTCCGCGAATTTGCGACGGTCACCTTATTTTGGTATTCGAGCTTACGAAATTCACTTTTCGAATTCACAAATAAAAAAAATTTGAGGACATTTTTCCGAAAAAAAAAATATTTCTGGGGTTCAAAACCCCCAAAAATAACAAATTATAGATGGCCATTTGGAAGAGAATGACATTTCTTTTCTTTTGACGTTTTGTATTTGCAATTTGCTTTGAAACTCTATTACAAAAATCAAACATTTATTGTTCTTCCACCAAAAATGGAATAACATGACGTCATTAAAACGTTATTATCTCCCCAAATACTCCATTAATTTCATTGAAATTTGGTGAGAGGACGTATAATTGATGTAGTATAAGGTACTATAGGTTTCACGTTGATATCTATTAGAGTTTTATAGTTATTGAGAAAAATCCGGTAGGTGGCAGATTCTGCCCCTCCCCCCTCCCCCCAGCGGGGCGAGTGTCACCGGGACTGCTTGAATTGCATCAGGTGCGCTGTTGTGTCTCTCATTGAAAGCAAGGGATACATACAAACTAAAATTAAATCACTTAAGAGAAAACTTTCGTTTTCATGAAGTTTTCTCCTAAGATCATTGTTTTTCACGTTCAGTGCCGGGAACGCGCGGGGGGGCATACTTGTATTGCATGCCCCCCCCCCCCCCCCTCCCCTAGATTCCTGTGGGGGGGGGGGAATTTTCCCCTGATGTCCGCCTCCTGGATCCGACAGTGGGGGCGGATACCCTCCCCCTTAGGTTTTTTGGAAATAGCGGAAAACGACGCCATTTCGCGCTGCCATTTTTGGTACAACTGCTTGCCTATCAATTGCCCAAATCCTGTTAATTTGTTTACCTTGGGTCTCCTCAGGTCAAGTTGCTAAGTCAAGTCTAGTGATCTCACCTCCAAAAAATGTAAGGTCGTGCCGCAGCCACATTGTTTGACTGATCATTTAGATACTCACAGATTCAATCAGGTCATACACACCTACAATTCTGCTATTTCGGATGATTTTTATATCAGTGACCTAAAGTGAAGTATATTTTGTGACCTCCCAATTATAAGTCATTGGGGAAACATGAAAATGTATATAAATCCACAGGAAATGGCTAAATTTTCCCAATTTTCACCAGTCCCACATCTTTTGCAATCTACGGTTTTACGGATCTACGTGGCGGATCTACGGTTAGGCAAAATGGGCAATTGCCCCCCCCCCCCCCCACCGCCTGAAATCGGCGCAAGATCGACACATGTCCTGATATAGAAAACAATCTCTAAGCAACTTTTACTAAGGAAAGTTAGCTTTAAATCAGGTATCAATACATAAGCAAGCCAAATCCGATGCGTTTTCAGAATTGTGCGAGACTTTTTGGAAATTTCCCTCCCCACTCCCAAACCATACGTTCTGGATCCGCCAAAGATCCATGTAGTATTTTTATCCTGTGACCTCCACGAGGTAAAATATATTCACCCTGAGGTCATTCGTCATTTTTCTTCCATAACTTTGTATCGAACCAGTAAGACGCCGTAGTTGGCAGGGCATAGAGGCCCATTTTTTGCGGGGAACAGGGGCGCATTTTTTTCCAGGGAATAGGGGCACATTTTTTTCCGGGAAGTTGGGGCGCCGTTTCTTCGAACATACCCAGGGGCGGATCTAGGATTTTTCCGAATGGGGTGGGCGACTGACCCAGGGGGCGGCATTTTCGCCGTCAAACGGGACGCCATGGGCCTAGAGGGGCGTTAAAGGTTAATTAATAAAATACATTTTCCTGCAAAAATTGTCAATTTTCTTACGCTTACTCATTTGCAGTTTTTTTCTCTCTAAAAAGTAAAATTATAAATGTATTTATAAACAGATACTGAATGTATTTGTATAGCACTCTCACATGTAGGTATGCCGTCCGTCAATAGCACGCATTTTCGTCAGCAGCACGTATATTCGAGTGCGATCGTGGATGTGACTAATTATGTCACGACTAGGTCATTCACCTCTCTCTGGCCTGCTGCAATATACCCCCCCCCCCTCTCTCTCTCTCCTCTCTGACCTGCCGAAATCTACCTTGCCCAATTTCTGCCTGAATCTATACCTGATGGAAGTGGCAGACATTATTGTCTACCACTTCCATCAGATGCCGACGCTTCCATCTTCCACGGACGAAGAGGCGCCTCTCGTCCAAATTCCATCGTAGCTACGTCGTTGCGGTGCTTGTTGAAGTTCTTCTCCGTAGCGCCAGGGACGTAGCCAGGGGGGGGGGGGCACGGTGGCCATGCCCCCCCCCCCCCCCTCCCTCTGAGCAAAATAAATGCACACTAGATAAAATGAGATCTCTGACGACCCAACCATACCCCTCCCCCCCCCCGTCAACAAGATATGGCTGAGGAGCGATTTTTTTTACTACCGGGTGCCTCCCCCCCCCCCCCCCCCCCTCCCTGATAAAAATCCTGTTTACGTGCCTGCGTAGCGCATTTGACAATCGCGCCCGCCTGACTCCTTCTTGCACCAAGAAGAGTTGGCAGGGAGAGATGTTCGAGTTGATGCATGGGGCTGGCGCCGCGACTCGTGCTAACTCGTCCTATTTACCATTGACTGGGATGACCTGTATCGGTGGCAGCGGCCTGAGTAAGATGAAGTCAATGCGCGGGGAGGACCGTGCCGAAAGTTTGTGACACGTAAATCCATGGCTTTAAATTCCGCCTGTCAGCAAATATTGCGCGATCGGATATGGTCCATGCAAACAGCTCTGCTTAGCGAAGGGCGCCGACACCTTCAAACGTAAGGTTGGAACACATACAAATATGCGCTCAGCTTTAGCTGACAGCACGAGGATAGACTGTTCACCTGTTCCAGGAGCTTCTCCGCCTCGGCATTCAACTTTTTTTTAGCGGGAAAGTCATTTAGGGCAGCCCCTGCCCCGTCCGGAGTGATAAATCATTCTACCTCAATTGAAGGAACATTATCACAGAAATTATTGTTCTTCTAGTCTCCCATGAGTGACACTCAGTGGCGTGCGTAGAAATGCACAAAGGGTCGGCTTCAGGGCCATCACTTGGTCTGAGGGGCCCTAGGTCTGAGGAAGCCCTTTGTCAGCCTGAGGAGACCCTTTGTCAGCCTGTGGGCCATTATGTTGCGAATGAGGGGCCTTTGGTTGGCGTGAGGGCCCCACGGACGGGTTGAGGGGATCCTCCAGCGCCCCGAAGGGGAACTTGGTCGGCCTGATGGGTCAAGTCAACCTGAGTGGTCCTCGGTCGGCTTGAGAGGACCTCGATCGGCCTGAAGGAGAACTCGGTCGGATTGAGCGGGCCCCCTGTCAGCCTAAGGGGCCCTCGTGCGGCATGAGGGGCCCTTAGATGATTTATAGGCCTGATAGAACCCTTGCCATGCCTGAGCGGATCCCAGGCTGGTCTGAGAGGGCGATTGTCAAGGCCTGAGAGAGCCTCGCACCTCCAGCGGTCACTGGCCAGAGGGGCGCCGTCACTGGCCTGAAGGCTGCCGCCATTGTCTGTGCCCATTGGCCGAAGGGGTACCGTAACTGGCGTCGTTACTGGACGCAAGAGTGGCGTCACTGGCCGGAGGAGTGTCATCACTGGCCAGATGGGCGCCGTCACTAGCCGAAGGGACGCTGTCACTGGTCAGATGGGCGCCGTCATTAGACGGAGGGGCGCCGTCACTGAACAGCGGGGCGCCGTCATTGGGTGGAGGGGCGCAGTCACTGGCCAGAGGGTCGCCGTCATTTGCCGGTGGGGCGCCATCACTGGCCGGAGGGGCGCCGTCATTGGCTGGAGGGGTGCAGTCACTGGCCGTGGAGGGGCGCCGTCATTTTCCGGTGGGGCGCCGTCACTGGCCGGAGAGGGGCCGTCACTGGTCAGAGGGGCGCCGTCACTAGCCAGAGGGGCGCCGTCACTGGCCGGAGGGGCACCGTCTTTGACAGGGGATGCCGTCACTGGCCGCAAAAGCACCGTGACTGGCCGGAGGGGCGTCCTCACTGGCCGGAGGGGCGCCGTCACCTGGCCATAGGGCGGCACATGGCTAGGTAGCGGCACATGGCTAAGGGGCGGCACATGACCAGGGGGCGGCAACTGGCATGAGGGCGGCATCTGACCTGAGGGCGGTGCCCCGCCAGAACGCGGTACGTGACCTGATGACGGGACCTGGCCTGAGGGCGGCACCTGCCTTGAGGGCGGCATCTGGCTTGAAGGTGGCACCTGACCAGGGGGCGGCATCTGGCCTGAGGGCATCACATGACCTGAGGGCAGCACATGACCTGAAGGCGGCACCTGGCCAGGGGCGGCACCTAGCCTGAGGGCGGCTCCTGGTCTGAATGCAGCAAATGTCAGATATCCAACCCTGTAAGCATGTCTATTTCCGCGCATTCGGCGCGGAAATTGGTCTGCTTGCAAGGCCCTTCCGCGCCTTCGGTGCGGAGGGGGGGGGTGCAGGGGGGGGGGGGGGGGGCGCCCCCCTCTGTATCTACCCGCAGGGGGCGGCCGTCCCCCGCGGCCCCCTGTATCCGCCCCTAGGGGACACACGTCCCCCGCCCCCCTGTGGCGGAGCCCCTGCCTAACTACACACCAAATGTGAACACAATCGGTTCAGCAGTTGCCCCCACCCACTCCAAATTGTGTGGCGACATTTCTGATCCAACAACCCCAGATCTCCGGCACTCTGTCGCTAATGAGCAATTGTTCAAAAGATATTGAAATTCAAGATATTCCGGAAATAATTTAAAGATACTTATTTTGGTTGGGAAATTCTAAAACTTAGGAATATCATGACATTTGCATTGGATTTGTATACATGTATCACCAGGTAAGCATATTTTATTTTAATTGAATACCTATCAATCGGAAACTGACATGGAAATAATGAAATCAGGGTGGGCAGCATTTTTTGACTGGGGGGGGGGAACGGCTCACTGGGGCACCCCCCCCCCCGTTACCATGTTAAAAGAGGCACTGATGGTTCTGGAGTACAATTATTCAGACACCCCTATCTTCATGTGTAGCACTCATTGTACCAATCACAAAATGTGTTGTGTTGAAAATGTGCTGTGTGTTGACACAATATGCTGCGTGTTGACAAAATATGTTGCATGTTTACCAAATGTACCAGAGTGCCGATTTTTATCAATATTGTTAGTCATCGAGGCGTGAGAAAAAACTTGCTTTTTAGAGTAATTGGCCATAAGAGCGCGAAAAATGGAAGTGAGTTAGCCTGGCTCTTTGTCGGTGTCAACCTCGAGGTTTTTTCACCTCTGGCCAGCCCCACCGTTACCCAAATTTCCACCTACCACCTATTGCCTACCAGAGATGCGTTACTGAATCTATGCCCTCAGCTTCATTCTCTTATTTCTTTTCTCTTACAATTTTACTTCTTTGGTGCTTTGGATGGTAGCAGATCCTTTCAAAATATAACCGCCTATCACTATGCAGCCGTGCCCCGCAGTGGCAAAAATCTGTATCCTTACTTTCCTTCTGATAGGTAACGTGGCAAACCACCGGTAAAAAGGTAGATCAATAATACAACACACCACATTAATTAATGAAACACATGAAAGCCTTACCTCCAGTTGCAGATTAATAATTTTCAACCCAGCCCCGACTCAGCACACGCGTCAACCGCACAAATATGGCACAAACGTGTAGCTTACGAACGGCCAGGCCGTTGTCATCCCAATGCCTATAAGCTGATCTATAATCTGCGCTGATGATGTCACCAGGGGTACTACTTTTTGGATGCCTGTGAGTTCCTTGTCATTAATATGAGACTTCATACTGTCTAAAATGCATTATTGACGTTGCAATAATGTACGTTAGACATGTATGACACTTGCGAAGTAGTGTTTCATATATTTAGCTTGCTATGCCGGATATAAGTATTCCCCCGGTGACGTCATGACAGATACCTGCGCGGCAGGGACGGGTCTACCTTATCTTTATGACCTTGACGAACAGCTATCTCTGTGGCCTTGACGAACAGCAGGACTTCTTCGCAGAAAATATAGTTTCGTAAAGTAAGATTCAAATACCTCAAATTTCATAAGAAAAATGAATTAAATATTTCCGCCGGCTAAAATAATTAGTTATATTAATTAGGAAGTGAGGAAAGCAACGAATTTCCAATAATTCTGAAATAGAAAAACCAGAGAGGTTCATGCGCGGATCATGGTGGTGCCATTCAATATGGCTGCCCCCACAGTCGTCTGAAGTTCACACACGTCAGATTGAAGCGACGTTCACACACATTCACACAATATGTGTGAAAAAGTAAGGTTTTCGTACATGTTGAGGACCATCTCAAAATTAAGTCAGATGACCGAGAAGACGTTAATTATCGGTTCTTGATTAGCTTTAAAGTCGAGGACCGGCTTTCGGTCCTCGACATACACCGGTGGTCCTCGACTTACCGGTGTGTGAAGGGCAAATGTCCTCAACATACACCGTTCACACACTCACACACACACACACACACACACACACACACACACACACACACACACACACACACACACACACACACACACACACACACACACACACACACACACACACACACACACACACACACACACACACACACACACACACACACACACACACACACACACACACACACACACACACACACACACACACACACACACACACACACACACACACACACACACACACACACACACACACACACACACACACACACACACACACACACACACACACACACACACACACACACACACACACACACACACACACACACACACACACACACACACACACACACACACACACACACACACACACACACACACACACACACACACACACACACACACACACACACACACACACACACACACACACACACACACACACACACACACACACACACACACACACACACACACACACACACACACACACACACACACACACACACACACACACACACACACACACACACACACACACACACACACACACACACACACACACACACACACACACACACACACACACACACACACACACACACACACACACACACACACACACACACACACACACACACACACACACACACACACACACACACACACACACACACACACACACACACACACACACACACACACACACACACACACACACACACCACAGCAGCGATGACCCCTCCCAGCACGGTGCCGTCAATGACAGTGTTTTGATCACTGATTACAGGGCTGCGAACGTAACGCGCGCGAGGGAGAACATTATGGAAGTGGTAAGTGGTAGTTGGTGCGCAGATTAGTGGCATTCTTTCGACAGCCTGAACTGAACGTTGTTTTGAGTGCTATAAAATGAAGTACCAGGATTCGGGAACCATAGCGTGGTATACTCAGTCGTGGATTTATTGCAGAAATATGAGATAATTAAAATCAAGCGATTTTTGCACTCGGCACCTTGCAATTATGTGGATCGGCTTAGTAATCGTATGCGTTATTTTGTTAACTATTGCATTATTCGTCAATGTAGACTATTTCGATTTGGAATTTCTACGGAGAATCCGAGAAATATCCAATGGCTACATTTGTGACTGGATCCATCAGTAGTAATGGCGAGGTACCTAATTCAAACACGTGAAAACACAATGACAGATTTATTTAAGCGTCAAGTATGCAGCATCATCTGCCATTTTTTAGCCTAAAATCCTGAGTTCTCTTTACCAAGAGATTGGACAGCATACCTAGTGGCCGCCTGCCTACAGCCGGTGGGTTTTATTCTGCGTCACCAGGAATAACAGCGACAATGTCCTTGAGCTGGTGTCAGCTCCGTCTCAGGTCCTTCGCACAGTGCGCTGACCCGCGGCCCGGCGTTCTGCAGCTCTCGCACCATGCGTGCAGGCTGCCACTGGCGGGTCCAGCCTCTCTCCGTGGGGGGGGGGGGGGGCATCTTTTTGTGGCAAAAAGGTACCGCATTTTTTTCTCCGCGGATTTGGGCCGGTCACTTTATTTTGGTATTCGAGTTTCAGAAATTCACTTCAAATTCACAAAAATTGACTAGATTTTTTCCCCGATTTTTTTATTTATTTTTGGGGGTCAAAAACCTAACATTTCGAAAATCCGAGAAAGCCATTTTGAAGGAATGTCATTTTCTTTCTTTTCATGTTTTTTATTTGCAATTTTCTTCAAAATTATATTTTCTATAATTTTCAAACATTCATCGTTTTCCACCAAAATGGCATGGCATGACGTCATTAAAACGTCATTATCCCCCAATATACTACATCAATGTCATTGAAATTTGGTAACAAGACGTATAATTGATGCAACATAAGATACTGAAAGTTGCACGTAGATATATATCATAGTTTTCAAATTATTGATAAAATCCGGGAGGGGGCAGATTATCCCCCTCCCCCCAGCGGAGCGCGGGTTAAGTGTCACTGGGGCTGCTTGAATTGCATCAGGTGCGCTGTTTTGTCTATCATTGAAAAAAGGGATACATACAAACTTAAAATTCGATCACTCGAGAAAAACTTCCGTTTTCATGAAGTTTTCTCCTAAGATCATTGTTTTGCACGTTCAGTGCAGGGAACGCGCGCGGGGGAAAGGGGGGGAGGAGCATACTTGTATTGAAAGTCCCCCCCCCCAGATTCCTGTGGGGGGATTTGCCCCTGATCCCCCTCCCCCCCCCCCTGGATCCGCCAGTGCAGGCTGCTATCCAATCTACAGAGCAATCACGACACATTACTGATCAGGCATATCGCTCTCTTGCCGGCGATATATCTAACTGAACTAACAGCACTAATCATATGTCTGGCAGCCGGAGGCCCGGCAGTTGTCCGGGTGGCCGTCATCTTAATCCCGCAGCACGGCCCAGGCTAAGTCATTCAGTCATCTTAATCCCGCAGCACGGCCCAGGTTCAGTCATTCAGTCGGAGCTAAATGTTTGAATGGGCTTCTGGCACCCCTGGCTGTGCTAGGCAGCCTCCGCTGCAGATCATCCCTGGCTGCACACGGATGCTCCGCCGGCAGAATTAAGTGTCCAAGGTTCTACAGCCGGGAGTAACTTGGTGCAGTCATTGCGACATTCTGACCACTGAGATCCTCCGGCCAGGGACGACCTCTGATACCGTCTACGAGTTATCTCAATCTGCAACAATGGATGCCGCACATTATCACCCCCACCATACTAGAGCGACGGCAGAGTAGAGCGCGCAACCGCTGAACAACGGACCACACTGTGTTCAACTTGTTATAAGCTCCAGGGGACATAGTCTGACGTCATACGTGCAACTGTTTTGCCTGCCCTTACCTTTCCAGGACATTGTCTGACGTCATACCCAGCTATTATGCTATGCTGGATTGTTGGGCGCCGTGAGTCCCGTGATCAGAGCGCAGTCTGGAGAGCTGAACAGGCGCCGTGATCAGAGCGCAGTCTGGAGTCAGATCAGAGCGCAGTCTGGAGTCAGATCAGAGCGCAGTCTGGAGAGTTGGGCGCAGTGTCCAGTGATCAGAGCGCAGTCTGGAGAGCCGAACAGGCGCCGTGATCAGAGCGCAGTCTGGAGAGCTGAACAGGCGCCGTGATCAGAGCGCAGTCTGGAGAGCCGAACAGGCGCCGTGATCAGAGCGCAGTCTGGAGAGCTGAACAGGCGCCGTGATCAGAGCGCAGTCTGGAGAGCCGAACAGGCGCCGTGATCAGAGCGTAGTCTGGAGAGCTGAACAGGCGCCGTGATCAGAGCGTAGTCTGGAGAGCTGAACAGGCGCCGTGATCAGAGCGCAGTCTGGAGTCAGATCAGAGCGCAGTCTGGAGTCAGATCAGAGCGCAGTCTGGAGAGTTGGGCGCAGTGTCCCGTGATCAGAGCGCAGTCTGGAGAGCCGAACAGGCGCCGTGATCAGAGCGCAGTCTGGAGAGCTGAACAGGCGCCGTGATCAGAGCGCAGTCTGGAGTCAGATCAGAGCGCAGTCTGGAGTCAGATCAGAGCGCAGTCTGGAGTCAGATCAGAGCGCAGTCTGGAGAGTTGGGTCCCGTGAGTCCCGTGATCAGAGCGCAGTCTGGAGAGCCGAACAGGCGCCGTGATCAGAGCGCAGTCTGGATAGTTGGACGCCGTGAGTCCCGTGATCAGAGCGCAGCCTGAGAGATTTGGGCGCTGTGAGTCCCGTGATCAGAGCGCAGTCTGGAGAGCTGAACAGGCGCCGTTTTCAGAGCGCAGTCTGGAGAGTTGGACGCCGTGAGTCCCGTGATCAGAGCGCAGCCTGAGAGAGTTGGGCGCCGTGAGTCCCGTGATCAGAGCGCAGTCTGGAGAGCTGAACAGGCGCCGTGATCAGAGCGCAGTCTGTAGTCAGATCAGAGCGCAGTCTGGAGTCAGATCAGAGCGCAGTCTGGAGAGTTGGGTCCCGTGAGTCCCGTGATCAGAGCGCAGTCTGGAGAGTTGGGCGCCGTGATCAGAGCGCAGTCTGGAGAGCTGAACAGGCGCCCCGGTGCCATATGATGCCCTTTCCAGGACTCAGTCCGTGTTCAGTCTGGCACAGCCTGTCGTGACTTTGGCAGGTGGACAAGACCGTCTAAACAGAAATAGTCGCAAGCTGCTGACAGCAAGCTCCTGCATATGGTTACGAGTGAGCGCGAAGCGCTCGCTCGTCCTTTCGTGGTATATGGGAAAATTCTGAATATGGGCGGCTCGGCCCGGCCCGAACCGACCCGACTCGTGGCGACGCCTTTGAGAAGCTTATATCTCTGCAATAGAGCCCTTCATGGAGCCGGAATCCCGTATGGGAATGGGAATGGGACGGAAATGTCTGGGAATGTGGCACATTTTTTTTGGAAATGAACGGTTTGGAACGGTTTACAGGAGACTATATAATTTTGTCGCGAGCCCCCCTCCTCCCCCCCCCCCCAAAAAAAACTAATAAGAAAACCTGAATTGAAACATTCTGATGTGCAGCAACTATCACACAACACATTCTTAGCATAAAATAAGAGAAAGACATGCCAATTGTCAATGCCAAGGTTCCATAAATGTGAGCTGGGAACAGTAGTGTACCCTGAATTCACTCCAGGAGGGGGCAATTTTTGCTCAGGGGGCATATAGTACACCACCACCAAAAATAAACTCACCGAATTTGGCCCACTATATTTTTAAAAGGGCATATTTTCACCATTTTCTCTCTCTAAAAAATCAAAAATCATTCATTTTGTTATCTACCAAACGGGGCACGTACAGACCTTCAGGGGGGGGGGGGGTTGCCCCGTTTGCCCCCTTCCCCCTTGTGTACGCCTATGGCTGGGAACCAGATGCAGTATCCCTACCAGGAATTGCGCGTGGATAGCATGTGGGGCCACTACGGCCACACCAGGGCCTCATGCGGCCACAGTGGGCCCACGCCCACACATAATGCTATGCTATCCACACACAATTCATGGTAGGGATGCCTACCTGAATTATTTGACCTGACAACCTGGTGGTACGCATAGATAACCAAGAAAATAGCTTATTCTGAAACTTGGTTGCAACCCAATACCCATGTACCACAAAAAAAAACATAGGTACTGCACATTTGCATAACATAAAAACTTCTAACATTGGACTGAAAACTGAAAAAGGTGAGTGGAATTGTTTTACTGAGGGCTAGCAGCTGCCTCCAAATTGAAACACCACATCCACATGTGGTGTTTCCACATGCTATCCACACGCATGTGGACATCCACATGAATGTCCACATGCTATCCACACGCAATTCCTGGTTGGGATGCAGTCACCTACCCTGCCTAAATCCAGCAGCTGGTAGGTTTACCCAAGATTCATTTACTAATAGATTACCATTACCTGCATACAAGTAAGCCCAAAAAACGCATGGAGTATGTACCGTCGTATCACTGTGAACTGTGAAATATGGCTCGCACTAAAAGCTGGAGTTTTCGCAGCAGTTGGCCGCCAGAGACCGTTAGTGAGCCAGGGTGTTATGACGTCGCAAGCAAATATTTAGCAACTAACGCTAAAAATGTATTTGTTTATAAATACATACATAAATAAATAAATAAATAAATAAATAAATAAACAAATAAATAAATAAATAAATATTTAGCGTTAAATATTTAACTGGTACCATTTGCTTGCGACCTCATAACACCCTGGCTCACTGCTTCCTGGCGGCCAACTGCTTCGAATAACTCTAGCTTTTAGTGCGAGCCTGAAATTAACATATAAAGTGTGGAAAATGGCGACAATAATGTCTCAACTGCGTCACTTCTGAAACATGAATATTATTTGGTAATGGTAAGCTGCCAACACTAAATTCAAGTAGGTGCTTCACAACTCACAAGGCATGTTGTGTAGGCATGAGCGGAGAATCGTTTCCAAAGTTGGTGTGACCAAAGGGTATTCTATTGCTATTTTTGCTATTTTTTCATAGCCTGACAAGATGCTCCAATAAATTTGCATTACACAAAATGAAATGTTGGTGTGACTCTGCCACACCAACTTAAAAGTTAGTGTGGCATTGGCCACACCTGCCATACTACATTCTCCACCCATGTGTGTAGGTGCGTATTTTGTAAAGGACTTATGTCTCCCTAAGCACTAGCTGGTGTCAATTTCTTCCTTTACTTGGTTGATGATCGCAAACACGCACTTACTGCGATCATATCAAAGAAAACTCCCGATATGCCGATCTGCAGAGTGCCCCAGCCAATCTACAGAGGGATCTCTGCTGGCCTTTAGATGGCCTGCCGGCCTTTAGAGGGCCCTGATGGCCTTTAGATGACCCTGACGGCCTTTAGAGGGCCTTGTCGGCCTTTAGATGGCCCTGCCGACCTTTAGAGGGCCCTGCCGATATGTAGATCACCCTGCCAATCTGCAGAGGGCCTCTGCCGGCATTTAGAGGGTACTGCCGACCTGTAGAGGGCCCTCTTCCAGCCTTTAGGGGCCTTGTCGATCTGCAAAGTGCCCCAGCCAATCTATAGAGAGATCTAAATTAATATTTGCATCACATGTCTCTGACATAGTCAGCAGGGCCAACCGAGCGCTAAGCCTCCTTACTCGTTCTTTTCAAGTCGGTACTAGCACTTCAAAATTCAACCGGAGCGCAGTGCTAGCTGCGTACTTCGCGAACGTGCGTTCGATTTTAGAATACTGTAGCGTGGTCTGGGCGGGGGCGGCCAACTCACACACAGGTCGATCGAGTGCAGCACAAGTTCCTCATTTGGCTACTCACTCATACATCCTCCGGACAAGCTAATTATCTCTCTTATGGTAGCCTTCTGCTCCATTTCAAATTTCCTTCCTTAGCATCACGCAGAGTGCAGCATGGCCTGCTCTTCTTGAGGAACATCTTGCGGGGGAAAGTGGACTCACATGTCCTGCTCGAGTCGTTTCCCCTTCACGTGCCGCCTCGATCGACCCGCACCGTCTCTCTTTTAACCGTGCCTCGAGCACGGGTAAGAATTGTGGACTCTGGGATGTTCTACCGGCTCTCTAGAGCATTGAATGCCTTTTTAGGCAGTGCTTTTAACGCAGACATCTTTTATGACAGTTTTGGAGCTTTTAGAGCACAGGCGATCAAGTACGTTTTAACCCTGTAGTCTGTGACTGTAAACTTTAGACTGTGTGATTATGTGATGTGTGTGCTGCGTTGTGTATGTATTGTTATATCTTATCTTCACGACTTCGCCTGTCAGTGGAGCGTAGCTCTGTTGGCGATCATATGAAATACATACAATAAAATAAATGCAATATAGAGGGCTCTCTGCTGGCCTTTAGATGGCCCTGCCGGCCTTTAGAGGGCCCTGGCGGCCTTTAGAGGACCCTAATGGCCTTTAGAGGGCCCTTCCGGCCTGTATAGGGCCCTTCCGGCCTTTAGAGGGTCTTGTCGGCCTTTAGATGGCCCTGCCGGCCTTTAGAGGGCCCTGCCGATCTGTAGATCGCCCTGACAATCTGCAGAGAGACTCTGTCGGCATTTAGAGGGCCCTATCGATCTGTAGAGGGCCCTCTTCCAGCCTTTAGGGACCCTGTCGATCTGCAGAGTGTCCTAGACAATCTGCAGAGGGCCCTATGTTGACCTTAGGAGGGCCCTGTCGATCTGTAGAGGGCCTTTGCTGTCCTTTAGAGGGTCCTGTGGTGGTAGAGGTGGTCTGCCGGTCGAGTGCCGGTGAGGCTCTCGAAGGAAGGCCAGTCAAAGTTCTCATTGTTTTTCAGTGTATGCTAGTAACATCTGAGAGGAGTTTTTTTAGTAGGCTTTGACAATGTACGAGTTGTCAAAGGCTTGGCTTGTCAAAGACCCGGCATTGGCTTGGGTCTCAGCCGAACACCATTGGCTGGAGTGGCGTTTTTTCGCCTCCCTGGTTATCTTCCGAACCAATAACCACAGCGTCGACCTGCAGAGGTGGCCAAAGATCTCGTCTGGACACACATCCGGACAAACACGTTGGCCCGTACTTTCCTGAGCGACCCCCCAGTGGAAATATTTATCCTTCTGCGATTTTGAATTAAAAGCGCCTTGACGAGACAAACACGATGTCGTCAAAATTAGTGCCTTATCTTCATTAGGTAAAAAGTTATTTGCGTAAAACTGTTTTGCCAATTTAAAAAAAAATAAAATATGACCTCTGGAGCCTAAAATATTGACCTGAGCACAAATTTGAGGATACACAGATGGCGATTAAATATTTAAAGAGCTTTCGGTTGTTTTTTTTCCGCTTGTTCCTAGCTATCATAGTTCCCGAGATATTTGGGGGTTTCTCGAGCGAAGTCCTAAAACTGGAAAATCTGACCTTTGATGACCTCTGGTGACCTCAATATTGACCTGTCGGTCGAGCGCCGGTGAGAGCGCCGTTGAGAGCCGGTGAGAGCGCCTACAAAAGACAGATCTACCTTCCATAGAGCTTGTCTCGAGCTATCTAACACCGTTTTCCGTTTGTCGCTATGTTGCGTGGTTTTCGAGATCTTAGGGGGGGGGGGCGGAATCCACCCCCCACACCAGGGCGTGTAATTATCAGAGGCCCTCCAGGGCGCGTGTTAAGATATGACTCCATCGTGTTGTAAAAACTCCTCGTGTCACAATGTGGTTCCATGTGTTTCCATGTGTGTGGTTCCATGTGTTGCTTCCTCAATCCGAATTGAAGAAGATTCAGGATATTATTTTGATTAACCCGCGCCCCGTTGGAGGTGGCAGAATCTGCCTCCCCTTTCACTGGTTTTCTCAATAACTTGAAAACAATGATAGATATCGAAGTCAACCTTTCAGTACCTTATTCTCCATCCATTCTTCGTCTTATAACAACATTTCAATGACAATCGTGTAGTACTTTGGGAGATAATGGTGTTTTAATCCCGTTATGTCATGCTATTTTTGGTGGAAGAACAATTTTTTTTTTTAAATACTAGACAATCTAGTTTTGAAGCAAATTGGAAATAAAAAAGCCGAAAGAAAGGAAATAACATTATATTGAAATGGCTATCTCGGATTTGTACAATTTTGAGTTTTGACTCCCAATTTTTGTTTTCGTTGTCGAAAGTTACTTGTCACAACATACAACATACTGTACTATTTCAATTATGTGGGCCCCCTTGGCTACGAGGGTCCCTCTGAGCCCATCTCCCCTGGGAGAAATGCTGTCTACGCTCCTGATCCCCTGTAGGCCAGAGGGGTCCTATGGAGGTCAGAGGTGCCCCTGAAGTCCAGAAGCGGCCCTCTTTGGAAGCCAGAGGGAAGGTGAGAGGAGCCCTATGGAAGTCACAGGCCCCTTTTCAAATGGAGGCCCCCTCTAAATTGGAGGCCCCCTCTCAAATGGAGGTCCCCTAAATTTCGACTTGCCCCCCTGACAAAAATCCGTGGCGCCGCCCCTGGCCGTGGCGTGAGGCTACCAAAAAAGGTGAAATATGCTTAAACTTTTTAATGGGTGTGGGTGGGAACGGTAACCCCTTCAGTTATGAAATGGGGGTGGAACGGGTTTTGATCTGACTGAATGGGCTGGAACGGAAGGGGGCCTGAAAATGTGTCCCGTGAAGGGCTCTACTCTGCAACCGCAATTCCGATTGACAAGCGGACTTCTTTGCCGAGTAGCCCCATGTCCACCTTACCCTGTTTGAGACCAGTGTCGACTCACATGGGTGACTACCACTGCGCGTGGCGCGTGCCGCGTTAGGGGTGTTGAAAAGTGTTTTCTCGCAAAAACTCTGCAACGGCTGGGCCGATTGTGTGCAAATTTGGTGAATGGCTAGGGACCCCTCAACCGCCGCCTTCCCACAAGTCAGGGCCTCTGCACGTGCGCCACATGCGGAACTTTATATACTTTTGGGGTTGTAGCTACAACTGCATCCTCAAAAACTACAACCCCAATCATTAATATTACAACCCCAACATTGCCAGTGAATGCCTACCCAAGTAAATAAATACAGTAAATGATACGCAAAACTAAAGGATTTTTCACCAAAGGAATTTTCAATAACAATCATAAAAAACAATTAATAAATATATGAACACAGAAAAGGACAAACTTTAAAATGTTAGTAAAGTTTGTCATAAAATAACATTTAAAATCCAACAATAGGTAGTACAACATGTTATCCCAAAATTACTGAGAAAGACTATGTAGGTACCCAGGGGTGTAGGGTCATATTCAGTTGGGTCATAAACACTATAGAACAACACTACCTACTGACAAACGGGTAACATTTTTGTCAATTTCAGACACCCACAAAATGGCAATCTATAGGTGTTAACACAAAAACATGAGCAAAACAAGATTGAGTGTAGCATATTTTACATTGGGCTTAGTTATGGATAGGTCACACATTTAACATTAGAGTGCACCCTTACGCGGTTGGCAAAAGTTATATTACATTTTTAGCTAAAATATGCTGGTGAAATTGACACTTAATGAAGAACTTGAACAATATTATACATATTTTGGTGTGTGAAAGACGTGAAGGCATACCAATCATCCTGAGCTGGAAAAAGACCACAAATAATCATAGACCCAAATCATGAGTTTAAATTTAGGATTAATTTACCACAACCTTCAATTTTTAGCCAGACAAACATTATTTTCACAAGATATACCTGGTCATGGTGTTGAAAAGTAGAGGGCCACATCAGTAAAAGTCATTTTAAAAGAGAATAGCCTAATCCAACATCAATCAAACAAAAACGCATGTGAAAACAGCATAAATATTGAAAGCAATATACAAGGGCAAAATAAATGTACATATTTGACATAGCTGCGTCATATTTGTCTCTTTTATTCAGCTACGTCAAATTAGCAGTAGATTGATATTGCTCAGTAGTATCAATCTATTGGGCAATCTAAAATTTGAGGCACGTAGCCTCAGAATTTCCTGAAACTGGGCAGGTACGTCCCCCTTGCCACGCTGAACACGAAAAACCTAAAATTAGTCTAGACCGCGGGCTACTTTCAGAGTTATACCGTTTTAGAGATTTACAGTTTTGAGTCCCGTCGCCTCAGAATCGCCTGAAACTTGGCAGGTAGGCCCTCCTTGCCACGCTGAACACGAAAAACGTAAGATTAGCCTGGAACACGGGGTACTTTCAGAGTTATAGATTTGTTTAAGTTTTGAATGTCTGTCTTCCTTTATTTTGAAACGACTGCGCAGGAATTGGAAGCTTTCCGCGTCAAGTTAGCCAGATATTCAACTGACAGACATTCAAAACTTAAAACGTTATAACTTTAAAAGTAGCCCGTATTCCAGGATAATTTTACGTTTTTCGTGTTTAGCGTGGCAAGGAGGACCTACCTGTCAAGTTTCAGGCAATTTTGAGGCGACGGGCCTCAACATTATAGATTGGGCAATATCAATCAGCTGCTAATTTTACGTACGTCTTTTATTATTCCTAAAAGGCAGGGTATTAACCCTCGCCCTACGGGGGGGGGGGGGGGGGGGGGCTGACAGAACCCTGAGTGTTTTCTTGAATAACTTTTTACACACGCAATGCATCTTGCTGAAATTTTTGGTAGTTGAGTTTTACAACAATTATACGTAGGCTGTAAAACTTTAATTGAAATTGGTTGAGTAGTTTTGGAGATAATCATGTTTTGATGACGTCATGTTGGTAAAAAATGATAAATATTTGCAAAATCGTAGAAAACAGAGTTTTGAAACAAATTGCAAACGCAATTCACCAAAGATACAAAATAGCATTCTCTTTAAAATGGTGATCCCGGATTTTCAAAATTTTGGGGTTTTGACCCCTAATTGTTTTTTGTTTAAATCCCCACAAAATCAAAATTTTCAAAGATATTAGAAAAACCGGAATTCATGTGAGAGTACTGAGTATGGACAATACCCATACCAAATTTCAAAGCAATATCTTCATTTTTGACTGAGTGATAGCTCTCTAAGTGTAAGAAACTGATGACGTCATTTCTTAAATAATATTTTTTTACTCTTTTTTTGACAAGATACGAACAAATAATCACCTTTTTTGTATTTCTGAGCCAAAAATGGTCTAGGAACATGCCTTTTTATTTACATTTATCAATTTATAATTTTGAGGTTTTCTGCATGGCAAAATCTCTGTTTCGGACGTGGTAAGTCCGAGGTCATTCACTTGACCTGGAAGGTCACCCGTTGACCTGAAACCTAAAATTCGCATACTGTTAGATTCCTCTCATGACAGGCAACAAGCTGGTTCTTACCGCATTGCTCAAAGTTACTTGGTTTGGAAGTTAACAGGGGGGCCTGTCAGACCCCCCGTAGGGCGAAAGTGAAAAAAGCTCCCGTAGGGAGAGGATTAATCCATCACCGAAATGACCACTTTCTCATTGACTTCCATGTTAAAGCATCACCATTTATTTCTCAAGCTTTTATCCTAACTTAACCTCACCTCACCTCACCTCACCTCAACTCACCTCACCTCACCTCACCTCACCTCACCTCACCTCACCTCACCTCACCTCACCTCACCTCACCTCACCTCAACTCACCTCACCTCACCTCACCTCACCTCACCTCACCTCACCTCACCTAACCCTTGGAGCCAGTTTACATATTTTTAAAGAAGTCCATCGGCCGAAGCCCGAAATCCTCAATATGTTGTGACGTTTTGGTGATTTAAGTCATTTACGGTGATAAAGTTAGTTATTTGGTGATGGGATTAATGTATTGCCTTACTAAATTAATGCTGTTTGGTTCTCGCCTAATTTGTTTGCCTTGTGCATGGGTGGAGAATCCTATAGGGCAGCCCCGGCTGCGGCCGGGGCAACCTCAAAGTTGCCTCGGCGGGGCCGGGGCAGCCATTTTTGAGAGACCTTTTTTGCAAGACCTTAGTTATTATTTAAAAAGAATAAAGAAACGCAAATATAATCCCAGCATAAAAATGCATACTTGGTACGACTATCTGTGAAAAATATGGGTAAAATTGCGCTTTCGGTGCGCTTTCGAAATGGGGGGGGGGGGGGGGGGGTAGTCAAAGGAGGCTGAGCCTTGCCAATTTTGTCTTAGTGAACACCTCGGGCAGGTCATAAAACTTATATTTTCGGGGGAGGCACAGTTGGGGTCGCTATCTCCGTCTAGAAGAGGCATATTGTCCGATCTAAAGGGGTGCCGCCGGCACTCACGACTCAAGGGGCGCCACCTGCACTCGAGAGTGGCACCTTCGGTGTCCAGACGCCCAGGAGAGGCGCCCTCAATCGTGATTCCCCCCGCATGTCCATGAAGTTAGCGACGGATTCGGATTCGAATTCAGCGTCGAGTAGCGATTCGCTTCACAATGTGGTGACAGGTCAATTGGGGCACGCTGATCACGAAATGGCATTCATTTTGACATTCACGGTCTTCTTAGCCGAAGTTATTGTCCGATCGCCAAAATAATGGTCTCATTCGATTACTCGGGTCAGTATATAGCCGTAGCCTTCGCAACCTCACTCGTAGCAAATGACATTGGCCCTCAATTTCAAGATCAATGGCGATTGGATGATAACTTCGGGTCGTTTTGAGTCCTTTGACCTTGAAATTGAGGGTCAAGGTCATTTTCCACGAGTGAGGTTGCAAAGGTTACGGCAGATACTGACCCGAGGAATCTAATGAGACCATTATTTTGGCAATCGGCTTCTAACTTCGGGTCGTTTTGAGCCGCCCCGTCATATGGCCTTGAAAATGAGGGTCAATGTCATTTGCCACGAGTGAGTTTGCGAAGGCTGTGGCTAGATATTAACCCGAGGAATCGAATGAGACCATTATTTTGGCGACCGGACAATAACTTCGGGTTATTTGTCCTTTGACCTTGAAAATGAGGGTCAAGGTCATTTGCCTCCAGTGAGGTTTCGAAAGCTGCGCCTAGATATTGGCTCGAGGAATAGAATGATACCATTATTTTGTTTTGCGATCGGACAATAACTTCGGGTCGTTTTGAGCCACCCCGTCCTTTGACCTTGAAGATGATTTTGAAGATGACCTTGAATGTCAAAATGAATGTCATTTGCGTGATCAGCGTGCCCCAATTAAACTGTTCCCACATTTTGAAGCAAATCGCTACTCGACGCTGAATTCGAATCCGATTCCGTCACTAACTTCACGGACCGCCACGTGCCACGTGCCCCCTAGGGCCCCTTGGTTGCGCCCCTGTCCTCGGCCGGGGCAACTTTGAAAACAATTATCCACCCATGGCCTTGTGAGTTGTGGGAAATATCAAATATGTTATAAGTATTTTTATATCTCACTGTAATATATAAAAGGACCGGACCTGGACCATCACCAGGAGGAGGTGCCTTTCTTGCAAGAAATGGCTAGTTGCTGAATCACACCATTTATGTACAACCTTAATATTGATATTGGCTGATTATTGTTGTGTGAGCTACCATGAGGTAGTCTTTGCCTACTTTGACCCAACATGATACTTTCAATTTGTTTAAGATTGCACACCTCGCTGTTGCTAAAATACGTCAGTAATGAGGTAATACAACCTATGTTAATTCTAAGGTGTTAAACTTCAATTTTGCACATACTTCGTTTTTATCATTAGTCGCTTTTACTACCCCCCCCCCCCCCCCCCCCCGGGTCGCCGACCCAATTACAACCCGAACGAAAAACAAAAAGTTCCGCCTCTGATGATAGGTATGGGTATGACTTACATCAGTGGGACCTATGACTGGAAAAGGCCAAAATGTATTTTGGTCAAGGGATGGTGGATGGTTTATACTTTCTGAAAGAATCATACTCACACCAATTGAAAGTAGCGCAGTGTACGCTAGGCGATGGGGAAGCCCAGGATATGAAACACTTCAATATGGAAGCATTTAATACATTTGGTAGCATGTTAGAGCAGCAATGTATGGCACGTGATATATAGACTCTGTATATATTTTTCCAATATTCTGTTATAGAAAACGGAAATATCATAAGTATCATCTAACAGTGATATTTATAGGCTATGTGTAAACTGAAAACTGTATACTATATTTCAAATAATAGCAGATCTCTGCGAAAGTTACACAATGTCACGTGGATACTGTGTATTGTATCAGTGTTGTGATTATAACTTATGCAGCTTAATTATAACCGAGTTTGATGAATGGGTGCCTTGAATGGGTGAATGAGATGGTGGGCAGAGTGAGGAGGCTGCTAGTAATGGTGAGAGGGGAGTAGTAATTGTTGTTACCTACATTATGCTTGTGGCCATGCCTGGACTAATGTGTGGTGCCCATGAACATTATTGCATATGAGAGTATGAAAAGCCTCATGCCTGTGAAATGTGGGCTGTAGCACTCATTCAAATCGTGATTGGATGCATCCTGTGGAACAATGTTTTTAATTTGTATCGTGTGTTTTGCAAGTACCATATCCAAATATTACTCTAGTATCCATCACAGCAGTCTAATATCCATCACAGCATCATATAGTAGCTGTGACAGGAGCTCGTCCAGGAGCTACTCGTTAATCTGCTTGCAGTATGCTCATGCTGAATGTGATAGCAGTTAATAAGTTATAAATGCACCCCAACGAAAAACAAAAAATTCCGCCTCTGACGTGCGCACGTTCACACCCCTATTATATATCTCAGGAACGGCTGAGCTCATTGTGTTCAAATTTGGTGTGCGGTTTGGGACCACTCAGCCGCCACTTTCCCACAGGTCAGGGGTGGGGGTGCCTGTGCACGTGGGCACGTGCGCACCCCTTTTTTGTATCTCAGAAACTACTTGCCCGATGGAGTTGAAATTCGCCATACATTTGTTTTGCGCTTGCTCGTTGATCGCCAACTATAGCGCCTTACTGGTAAATAACATCCCTGCAATACTATCATGAATGGATACATGCATTTATTCGCTGTAACTTATAAGGAAGGCCGCAGCTTTCCACATTATTTCATGACATGAGCACTGCCTGTCCGACCTTGCAACGATAAAATAGGCGCCAGAACAAGACTAATGTTCGGACATTTTTGCCGACCGTTGCCACTGTGTCCGCAATCACCTGGAATTCCCAACGGTTCATAGCCTGTCAGGTGCAACGGTTCATAGCCTGTCAGGTGCAGCCTTCAGACGGCCGTGAATTCCAAACAAAAATGTATCGCCGGGGCTGAGCCAGGCCGAGGTTTTACCGGAGACAGCCCAGAGTTGCAGAACCGCCACCAGATGTAACGGACCCGTGGTGGTTTGCATGGTTTGACCGTTCCCAAAGTCTGTAAAAAACTGGTATTTTGGCCTCTTGGTGGTTCGTCCTTGCGGTTTTAAGTCTGTTCACTGGTGACAGTAGGTAAACGCTATTTCTCTTTGTTTTTTTCAGGCTTTGATGTCTGCATTAGCCAACCAAGCAAAGCGAAATTAGAAGGACAAAATAAACTGATGCGTGGTAAATGCAAATGATATCACAAGTGGATCGTTCCCCACGCAATATTTGTTTACTGATCCTTGATAAATAAGTCAGTGACAAAGGCCAAGACTGCCTATGTTGACATATAATAGGATGCCGATTGCTATTGGTACACATATCAATTTGTTTGAAATGTAAATACGATACCTTTACCTGGAAAATTATGTTATTTAGAGGTATTTTTATTAAAGGTCTGACGGCTGGATGTCTGACGGCTGTCTCCACATAACTTTAAAGAATGAAACACTTTTTATTTATTTTTCTGCATTATTGTATGCCACATGTCAAAATTATCGAGTTTCAATTTAAGAGTGAAATAACAACTTTTTATATTTCAAGAATTAATTTGTTTTGGGGAAGAAACAGGTACATATACTTTTTTCGGAGTTCATGATCGGTGTTTTCCCTCCACTATTGGGAGCGCGACATATCCGGCGTTTTTTTATTTGTTGAACGTTGAAAAGTGACGATAACCAGGGGCGGCGGCGTTTTTCGGCATTTACTACGCATCAGGCAGCTAGACTCCGGATCATTTGGAATGTGTGTCTCGGTCGGGCAGAAACTCAACCAATTCCAAAACTGAAGACACGAGAGGTTTTCACCATAGCTGTATTCATTGGCACATCCACAAATCATCCACCATTAAATGGAGGACCCAGCATCACAAGAATATATAAGCTCACCTCAACACCAACAAATTAGATACCTACACACATAGATACTAAACAATAGGTTGCATCATTTGCGTCAATCTTCTCAATAGCTCCACTATGGATTACCGCGCCCCACTCCAGGCGAACTCTTCCCTCGTCCTTCTTGCCATAGGCCCATATAAACGCACAATCGACAACACAGTAGCTCTGAGTAGTTTTAACGATGCCAGTATTTCAGCCATAGGTTTATCTACCACTTAAAACTGTAAAAAAATCAGACAGAAACTCGCTCCATTCTGTCAATTTCACAACTGTTGTTTACGTTACAAGCAGCCTGCGTATATATATGCCTTAAGTCCGCCACATTGTGGCAATAGCTTCCATATCCAAGCTACCATATGCATGACGTCATACATTTTTATGAAGCTATTTAAGGTCATGAAGGAGGAAAGAGAAACATGTCCATTTCTCGATGGATATCGATCTATCGTCCAAACAAATGTCATATTCGTTTGTTTCAGCTAAAAATACCCTGTATAGACAAATTTCAAGATATTTTTCAAGGTGACCTATTCCCTTTAAGCTCAATTAGACCAATGCTAGAAAATAATTAAGTGATGTCAACATTTTGTTTTGCGTCGTTATATTCAAATACTGCAAACGAGCTGCATGCATCAGAAAAGAAGACGTGCAAACATAGATTGTTTCTACGAAATACCAAGGGTATGGGCGACCAAAGTAAAGATAATTTTGGAACACTACTTATTAATTGAAAAATGACGGTTGAGCTAAAAGCAAAGCCATAGTAACGTTAGAAAGGGCATATTTCAGAGTTATTAGGCAACTATTTAAAACATATATCAAGAACGAGCAGGAAGCATTTAAGTACCATAAAATGTGTCAAGTACTTCCCGATACCGTTGTTTTAAGCGTGGAACCCTTAACCCGCGAGTTACTGGGGGGCTATTTTTTGCCCCCCCCCTCCCGTTATTTTGCAATAACTCCTAAACGAACACCGGTATCGTCACCAAACTTGTAGTACCTTCTCTCACATCAATTCTACATATGTTGGCAAAATTAAAAATATGAGGTTATGATAGGTCAACCGGGAATGACGTCAGAGTGACGTCATGTTCTTCGGTTTTTGCTGCAAAATAATGGTTCGCGGAAAACGCTGTCAAAAGTACGATGTTTAAGATAAACCCAATTGTCTTACATCAAATTACTGACAATAGACTGGGCTATCAAACTGCTATCTCGGATTTTTGAGGGTTTTTTTATTCAAAGTTTTTAGAAATCCAAATACATTTTTTTTTTGTTTTTACAAAATTTTAAAGAAAAAATCAGAATTATCAAAAAACCGGAATATGTATGATCGAAACGTATGCGGTAAATATGTGTACCAAATTTAAAGTCAATATCTTTACAAATGACCGAGTTATGACCTTTAAATGACAAAAATCGACCATTTCTCACAGCATTAATATGCATAAAAAACGCATTTCCATTTTTGCTTTTTACTTCTATTTATATGGAACAAACAATGTTCTAAGGTCATTTTTCGCGTGCTAGACGAAACACAAACCCATAAACATGTGTTACAACGCCTAATGACCGTAATCTGCAGTTTGACCTCGTGACCTCGGATGACCTTGACCTGACCCAAGGTCATAGACAGCTTAGAAAGATACTTAGAAGTGTCAGACACACGAATCATACCGATTTATCGACAGCTTATGCGTTTAATATCGCAATTTTGCGCGACAATTCCATCCATCGAGACCTTTTGACACGGTCAAACATTTTGTACTTGACCTGACCTGTGACGTCATCGGTGACGTCGAGGTCAACAATATTATGTTTCCCTCAATACATTTCCAAGGGCTATCGAATGCCGTTTTAATTTTTAAATTCGGTCCAGTAGTTCCGGAGATCAGAGGGGGGGGGGGGGCAAAAAATAGCCCCCCCCCCCCCCCCAGTAAGTCGCGTTATGAAATATACCCCAGTAACTCGCGGGTTAAGCGTTTTTAAATTGAAATAATGTCGGCTAGAGACTTTTAAAAGCTTAATATGACCATATTTACGTTTGTCTTCTCTCCCAATTTCAAGTCCTAGCTCCATTTTTTTGTGTGTGTGGAAAAAGTATTGATTTTCCTTTAACAATTCTGACCTAACCGTTTGATGTACCCTTACCTACCCTACACACGAAAACTTTTATCTTAGTTTTTATCTATTTATGCACAGACTGGGAATTAAACGCGTATGCTACGAACCGAAACTACCAATTAAGCAAGTATATTTCTTGCACGTCTCGCTGTTAATGAGAGCTGAGCAGCTTCAGCACTGAGCAGGTCAGACTTGTCATGTCAAGAGCTGAGCAGGTCAGAAACAATTGATAACTATTATAGTTTTCAAGTTATTGAGAAAATCCGGGAGGAGGGGGCAGATTCTGCCCCCCCCCCCCCCCCCCCCAGCGGGACGCGGGTTAAGTGTTACCGGGGCTGCTTGAATTGCATCAGGTGCGCTGTTTTGTCTATCATTGAAAGAAAGGGATACATGCAAACTTCAAATTCAATCACTCGAGAGGAAGAAAAACTTCCGTTTTCATGAAGTTTTCTCCTAAGATCATTGTTTTTCACGTTCATTGTAGAGAACGCGTGGGGGAGCATACTTGTTTTAAATGCCCCTCTCAGATTCCTGTGTGTGTGTGTGGGGGGGGGGGGCATTTGTCCCTGATGCCCCTGGATCCGCCAGTGCCAGCAATTACCGCCAAGACGAGCCTCTGCCAGACAATGAATGGAATTCATTTTTCCCATTTCCAAATTTGTATATGCAATTGCGAAATTTCTGTCATGCCGCGAAGCGGCGCGAAAATTTTCCGGTTTTTGACTGTGGATAGCTGTATTTTGACTGCTGCAAAGACAATTTTTACGATTTTACGATAAATTGGGAAAGCGTGGGAGGGGGCATACTTGTATTGAATGCCCCCCCCCCAGATTCCTGCTGGGGGAGGGGGGGGGGTGAAATTTGCCCCTGATGCCCCCTGGATCAATTGTTTTTCACGTTCATTGTCGAGAACGCGTGGGGGAGCATACTTGTTTTAAATGTCAAATACTTGTTTTGTACTTGTTTTAATAACTTGTGTAATACTTAACTTGTGTAATACTTGTTTTAGATGTTTTAAATGCCAGTGTCACAAGAGGTACATTGTGTGGATTTAATCAGTACAGAATGCAGGTGAGCTGGCCTGTGGGGACTGGGGTACACAACTAAGCGAAATAAAAATGTATGTTCATGGTACTGGCTTCATTAGATGTTCCTCTGCCTTATTGTGCATTTAGTAAAGCTAACTTTGGTAGTCATTTGGAATAATTTGCCTTGTCTTTTCAGTAACGCCTACAGTAAGGCTACCTAATATTACTATGCTATGCATCATTCTTTGCCAATATATGAAGTGGTTCAACCCTCACTTGTGAAATAGCGCAAGGATCATTTATTTCTTGAAAGCCACATTATGAATCTGCACTGCGTGTTGCATTGTGTTGTTGTGTTGCATTATTGTGCTTGGTTAGTGGTTACTGGCTTGTGTGTGTTGCATTATTGTGTTTGGTTAGTGGTTACTGGTTTGTGTGTGTTGCATTATTGTGCTTGGTTAGTGGTTACTGGTTTGTGCTTGCTACTTAAGATGGTATGGTATACAATACTTATTTTTAAGGACCTCACTTCCTCTTGTGAGCAATATCTTCAATCTTGATATTATAATGATTGTTCTGTTTAGTATTTACATTAATTGATTGAATTTTGAGCAAATTTGCTGGATATAATGTGTAAAAGTGTGATAAAAAAGTGAATTGTTTAAGATTAGGCTGACCGAAAAGTGTCTAAAAATTGATAAGCCTGACCGACCGATTACCAAATCGGTCACAGTATTCTTTCGGTTACCAAAATTTTGGTAACCGATTGACACCACTAGCCCAAGCGATTTATTGGACCAATCGGCTATGTCTTGATATAATGTGTTAACTGTTATGTATGACTGTAACAATCAAACCATACCCAAATCTACAGTTGATTTCATCTTCATTTGTTTTCTGGCTTTTTCTTGTGGTGAAAGTCATGGTTGGATTGAACGTTTCATGTGAAACAAGGACATATTTAATTATTTCAAATATCACCACAACTCACAAGTAAATCTTACACCACTGACATTGAGTGTGAGAGTTTTAAAAGCATGACATAAATCCACTCTTATATTTTAACACCACAAAAGGTGAAATATGCTTAAACTTTGAACGGGTGGGAACGGGAGCCCCATCAGTTATGAATTGGGGTTGGAATAGGTTTGGATCTGGCTGAATGGGCTGGAACGGAATGGGGGCTGAAAATGTGTCCCGTGAAGTTCTGACGTGTCGTTTCAGGGTAACCGGTGCTGCCGACTCAGAGCGGCTGAGTCTCGGCCTGAATGGCCGCTCGCTGTATACGTCCCTGATCGGCCAGACCGCCGGTGCAGCACTATCACACGCCATATCACACTCAGTTCTGGCCGGGCTGCAGCCGATCCAGCGGCCACCGCTCAGTCGCGGCCACCATACATGGCAGTCGCCGCCCGCCCCACCGAATCACACAGCTTGCGTGTTCAGCTGAAGCAGCCCATTCATTGCCCGGATAACATGAGTCAGTCTAACAGCGAATTACACCTGAGTGTGCCTTGTCCCCAAGAAAGCCTGCTTAAATCGAAAATCGTGTTCCGTAAAAGTGCAGTAGCAATGCACACGGACTGGGTAGTCTGTAGCCGACAGCCGACAGTCTGTAGCCGACAGCCCGACAGTATGTAGCCGACAGCGCGCGCGGTGGCGGGCAATGTATGCGGTCCCGGCGCCAAGGCAGAGGCGGTCGCAGGGGGGGGGGGGGGGGGCATCCGGGCCATGCCCCCCCAAAGGCCGATGAGGCGGGCCAACATATATTCCCCCCCTAAATCACTTGGGGCCCAGGTGGGCCCGAAGGACCTGCATTGGCTCCAGGTCAGAATGGGCCTTCTAGAGGTCAGAGAGGAGGCCAACTGGATGCCAGAATGGCCCCTGGAGGCTAAAGCGAGTCCTCTCGAGGCCAAAATGGGCCCTTTGGAGGTCAGAGGGGCCCAATAGTATCCCAAGGGCCCCCTGAGGGCGAAAGGGGCCCTCTGAAGGCCCAAACGACCCCTCTGAAAGGCAGAGTGGGTTCTCTGCAGGTCAGAATGGGCCTCTCTGGAGTTCAGAGTGGGCCCTCTGGAAGCCAGAGGGCCCGCTGGAGGTCAGAGGTGGCCCTCTAGAGGCAGGAGTCGGCCCTCTGAAGGGCCAGAGTGGGTCATCTGTAGGTCAGAGTTGGCACTCTGGAGGCAGAAGTGGGCCCTCCGGAAGCCAGAGTGAACCCTTTGGAGGACGAATTGGGACCTTTGGAAGCCAGGGGACCTCTGGAGGTCAGAATTGGCCCTCTTGGAGGCTGAAGTGGGCCCTCTGGAGGTAGAGGCAGCAGTGAGTCAGTGTAGGCTCAGTGTAGTCAGTGTAGGCTCCCTGGAGGCCAGATGGGGCCCTCTGGAAGCCAGAGGTGGAACTGTGAAGGTGTGGGCGAAAGGTCATTGTAGGCCCTCTGGAGGTCATGGCGGGACCTATGAAGGTCAGATGGGCCCAATGTAGTTAAGAGTGGGCTCTCTGAAAAATACACTCTCAAACCAGCAAAGGGCCCCTGCCGCTGCTTGACGGCCCTTGCAGGACCTACCGAGGGCCCCCCTTAAGCCTAGAAAAGGACTCACAGACCGTCATAAGGCTCTTAGACGCCTGATAACGACCCGTCAGGCTGGGTAAGGCGTCAGGCTGGGTAAGGACCCTTACAGGTCAACCAACGGTCCTTTTTAAAGATGTTGAGGGGCCCAATCGAAGTCACTTCGGTAATGTTTTGGCTCAGGTCAAAATTGAGGTCACCGGAGGTCATCAAAATTGAAATTTTCAAACTTGAGGACTTAGCTCCAGAAACTCCAAATATCTTGGGGGACTATGAATGGCTAGGAAGAAACGAGAAAAAAATAGCTCATGTTAACAGTTTAGGCTTCAGAGGTCACCAAATGTCATGCTAGCATGTGCTTCCAAGAAATGTTTCGTGCACATCGTTTTACCTAATGAAGATAGGGCAATAATTTCAACGCCATCGTGCTTGTCTCGTCGAGGCACTTCAAGCCGTATTCACGATGACCGGATTGGGTCAAGTTCAAAGTTTGACCTCAGGTCAAGGTCATTTGTGAACCCAGTAGGTAATGTTGCATATGGGGAGACGCATATCAGCAAGACAAACACAACAATGCGAGTTGCACGTCTCTATATTCATTATATAAAGAGTTTATTGGCAAAACAGTGTTAGTGACCTCAGATGTCCTCAGCTGACCTTGCATAAGTCACTGAGCAACAGTTGCACATGGGTCAAGAGTTATCCCAAATAACATGATTCTGCAATAATTGGCCTGATATAGGTATTGCATATCCTCTGAATAGGAGGCATTTGTTATATTTTCCCATTGACTTGTAATGGGTAGGTCACGAAATTGGCCTACCCTTTAGTCACCGATATGCAAATATCCGAGTTAAACGAATTGTCGATACCTATGCTCTGATTACCTTCTGTGAGTTTAAAAT